>JAECUM010072867.1:0-12314 GCA_016617855.1 Megalonaias nervosa | reverse complement strand
GGGTCAATGGGAATTAGCATTACAGACACCACCCCCGGGGCTGTCTGGGGTCACGATTTTTAGCGCCAAAAGCACACCCTGGGGCTGTCTAGGGTCAATGGGAATTTAACATAGGGAATGTATAGGGACAAGAGAAATGAAACAGGTAGGGTGACGTCACGGTACTGGACACTTGCAACAATGTAACAAGTACCGTGACGTCATGTCACCTGTGTCATTTCTATATACAAACACGACTCATTCGCCTTCGTGTCAGTGAATAGTATAGTATTTTTTATATTTTCATTTTTTTTTTCTCCATAGATTGATGAACATTAATCTATCCTACACAAATTATAAGATCGACTAAAAAATTTTTTAGGCAAGAAAGAATAAATCTTTTCGAGGCATATGAAGTGGCCCTGAAAAGGGCCTTTGGGGTTTTCTTCTATTGTCTCCATTTTTTCCACCAACTCTTCACTTTTCCAAACATTCCCTTCTTCTTCTTTTTCTTTTCTTCGTCTGGAATCCAGGCAGGATGTCCCATCTCTCTAAACTTTTCCTGTACCTTCATCCAGTTTTGATTTAGTCTTTCAAACTCCTCTTTTCTTTTTATGTTTTTCTTCTCCTTTCTTTTGCCCATGTGTCTTTGATTTTCATTACCTCTTCTTTCATCACTTTTCTCATTAGGTCTTCAGATTTCCTTAATTTCTCTAATCCCCACAGGACAAAAGACCACTCCGTAAAATTTGCTTGCTCTTCTAAAAAGCACCTCACTTGGATGACATTATCAAGTGCGTCCTTCAATGTCCCCACTTTCACATATTTACGATGGATGAAGCCTCTTATTTTTTCCACCTCCTCTTCTATCATTCCTGCCACCTGATCCCTGGCTATTTTCAGACTAGTGACTTGACTGGTCACAAAGTCTTGGCTGTCTGGATAGTTCCATTCCTGTTCTAGCCTTTCCACCACGTAGGCTGCATCCATCATCCAAAAATAACTGTCTCTTAACTCGTTAAACAATTCCATCTTGTGTTGACTAGTCAACGTGGGTAGCCAGACTGACAAGCGTTCCGCGTTTTATACGTCAAGCACAGACGTGAACGAAAACATCCCTTACACTCGCTTCACATATGATATACTATTCTCATCAACGAACGCGAAAGCATAAAACACACACCTATTTACTATCCTCACCAACGAACGACAATGCACAAAACACAAACCTATTTACTATCCACACCAACAAACGAGAATGCATTAAACACGCACCTATTTACTATCCACACCAACAAACGAGAATGCATAAACAACGAACGCGAATGCATAAAACACACACCTATATACTGTCCTCACCAACAAACGAGAATGCATTAAACGCACCATATTTACTATCCTCACCAACGAACGAGAATGCATAAAACACACACCTATTTACTATCCACACCAACAAACGAGAATGCATAAAACACACACCTATTTACTATCCTCACCAACAAACGAGAATGCATAAAACACACCATATTTACTATCCTCACCAACTAACACGAAAGCATATAACACACACCTATTTACTATCCTCACCAACAAACGAGAATGCATAAAACACACACCTATTTACTATCCTCACCAACGAACGACAATGCATAAAACACACACCTATTTACTATCCTCACCAACGAACGCGAATGCATAAAACACACGCCTATTTACTATCCTCACCAACGAACGCGAAAGCATAAAACATACACACTATACTATCCTCACAAACAAATGCGCATGCAAACACACACAGACACACACACACACAGACACACACACACAGACACACACACACAGACACAGACACACACACACAACAGTAAAGGAGTGAGTGTTTATAGTCACACTACTCTACATTCACACCAATTGGCAACTTGAATAGTCTCTCTTTTCTAGAGATCTGGTTAGCCCTGAGAAGGGCTGTTTTTCGTTGAACTCCAATTGAATCTGGCTAATGGTGACACCTTCCTGGCCTGGCACCACACACACAACGTCGGCTCCAGTCATTCTCCCAAGTGACACGTGTGGTTGGGAGCGCAGAGGGAAAGTGGCTGGCTTCACTCTCCCAGACTTAAGTCTCTGGGATAGTGAAGGCTTCCCTCCTTCTCCTATACCACAACCGTGGATGAATAAATTGTGCTGCTGGTAGTAGTTGTGGCTGTGGCTGTGGTTGTGGCTGTGGTTAAGGTGGTCGTACTGGTTGTTGTGTCCTCACTTCAGGTTTGACCTCACACTGAGGTCTCATGAAGAGGTGAGGCAGGATCCCGCTTTTCTTTTCTTTCTCCTCTTCTTTCTTCTTTTTTCCACCTCTTCCTCAAGTCTGGCACTTTCTGCAACGGTCTCCATGGCCAGCTCATCCAGGAGTCGCCTGGCATACTCCAGGTGCATTTGGAGTTCAAGCAATTTAGCAATTCTGCTATTCATTTTTAATGTTGACGAGTCAACGATGGGTAGCCAGACTGACGAGTGCTCTGCTTTATATTCCCGGAGCACGGACGTGAAGGAAAACATTCCATGGCACCAAAACTTACCATCACATCAAACGCACGGACCTAAAAGAAACACTCACGTTAACTTGTTTACTTACAAATACAGACATGCACGTTTCGACAAGACATAGAAACGAAGTGCTTATAGACATACTTCAATTTTTTTAAACATACAAACACACAAATTCGTTTTGGCAAATTGAATTAGTATGTCTTTTCGAGAGTATTGGGGTAGCCCTGAAAAGGGCTGTTTTTTTGTTAACGGGGAGTGATGGCAATCTATTTTTACTGTCTAAGATTGCGTCCCCGTCTGGCAGCAGGCTTTCCTATACGATACGGCCTGCTTCTGCAAAAAGAGAAGGAGAACTCTTTGGTGTCCACACTGCAGTCGACAAAACCTCTGTCTGGTTCTTGCTGATGTTGCTGTTGTTGTTGCTGTTCTCTCTGCTTCTGAAGTCTGTACTTCTCTGTCCATTCTTCTTGTTCTTTCTTGATTTCCTCTCTAAAGACCTCTTCTATCAGGTCTTGGGCTATGGATAACATCCTGACATTCTCTAGCTCTTCAGGCTTCGGTATCAGGTTTAGCCTGACACGATGTAAATTGACGTAAGCTTCGTTCAGCTTGGCTAGTCTGGAAGGCATGTTCATAGGTTGACGAGTCAACAGTGGATGGCCATACTGGAGACCATCCCGCTTTATATGGTTCAAACGCGGACGCGATAGAAAACATCCCTACTCGGTTTTAGTGTCGGAACGCTATGATAGCGAATGTCATGGTGAGGGATAGAGAGAAAGTCAAAGAGCATATATTCACAGTGTGTTTTGAAAACAAACAACAGACACATTTTTTTTTTTCAAAACACAACATCTTTTATTCAACCAACAAGTAACCATTAACAAGTAACAATAACATCAAACAAATTATTATTGACAAAGTTGACAACGTTGTGAAATCATGTGAGATTTCCACTGATGGAAGTCATGAGGCCATTGATGTACATTACGTTTCCTAGCCAAAGACAAAATATAGCCATAATGGTCACAAAACCATCGATCTACTTTCTCATCGTTTCTAGAAGAGTTACGATCAAAATAAGTCACTAAATGTTCTAAAGGATATCCAAGACTGCGTTGATGAAGAAACTACACACAATATTGTCCACACACCATGGAATCTGTGCCTTGTAATTTCACATTATTGTATCGTGTCGTCTGGGCAATTCTTCTCATAAAGTCAATGATGTCGTCTTCCAAATGGGGTAATCCATACGAATCAAAATACTCCACACAATCCTCTTGAGGGAAGTAGACGGCAACCCAGTGAGTTCCTGGGAGATAACTTTCGTCCGTGTTGATGACATAAGCTTGATGGTCTTAAGGTTTGTGATGAGGTAGTTCTTCTTTAGCGCACACGACAGGGTTCCAAGAAGCAGTATACGAACTATTGTTCAAAAGGTAATAAAGTTCCCAGGTATCCATTTTTTGTTGTGCTGTTTTTTTCACAGGTAATGATAAGTCATCAATTCAATTCTGACTTTTTGTTTGAAATGCTCTGTCAAGTAGCCGTTTCTTCGCCTTGTCTCCGCACTCTGGGCTAAGAGAGATTCGATGGGATAGATCTCTAGAGTAGACAATGGTGGGCAGGAATGATCACGCAAGCCTTTATACCACTCATACAACACTACTTTTTCCGAGATGAGACTCCAAGCGTCGTCCAGATACTCGTCCAATTTTTCTTCTTGACTTATCATCATACATTTATCGTGTTGAATTTGACTGGGATGATCGTTTTGACATCCATAACAATATTTCTTGGTCAATTCCGTAATTGTATTCGCCAGGTGTTTAGCAAAACAGGACACTAAATGTTGTTCTTGTTCTGGCCATCTGGATTTGACTACTACCTCGTCCTCTTTGTCTTGGTCTTGGGGTTCTGTTTTCACGCTATCCTCCCATTCCATGTCCAAAGATTCTCTACTGTTCAATGAGGGATAGGAGTCTTCCATTGTTTCTAATAGTCTAGAATGACTTCTCTCAAAGTGTTGATTTCGATGGTATTATCGAATTCGGCATATAAGATGACGTTGACCGTCTCTGTGAGAGCTTCTGCAAACTGAAGTTCCACACGCAGTTGACCAGATTTTATAGGGTGGAAATGTCCCTCGTAGCTGCCTTGGTCTGGAGTGAAATCAAAGGCCCACAAAGTGTAACCTCCGACATAATCTTCGTACGGAATACCGTGACTGGTGTTGGTTCCTAGTTGCCCGGTAGCTTCGTACAGGGACAAGTACGATCTCAAGTAATTCTTCTGGGTAAAGTTAGGTTCGAAGGGTCTGGTACACAAGGTCTTGCCATCGCGACTGACTTCGATCTTGGACACTCGGTAGTGCTTAAACTGGAAAGGATTTTGATCGTGGGCTCCGTTGAGAGCTGCATTACTGACGATGCCAACGATTAAACGTTTGGGTAACTGTCCTTGGAACAGATGATCTTTGATCTTGGATCAGAGTCCAGCAGCAATGGTGAATGTTTTCACTTCTACACGTTGTATCCGATACTTGTCGGTCGATCTGCTCAATGTGTGACTGATGTCGTTTCCCACTTTAGGTAACACTTCTACGCGACGCACGTAAAGTCTGGCTTCTTGGATGATGGTTTTGTACTCGTTGGCATGAGCCATCAAATGGAAAGCGACACTGCTGCGATTGAGTCTAAGGCGAATATCCACTCCGTTGAGCAAATACTTGTCTTGCAACCACATGTCCAAATGCAAGCGATCCATCAGTTCTAAATTACGACCTTGCAGGATTTTCCTTCGACGGTCGTTAAAGCCCACATTGTGAGGATTGTCATCGGCTGTCAGGGCTGTGTCGTTAAACGTGTCTTCACCTGCGGTGTCAAGTTTCCATACCACGCAAGCATCCAGATGAGTGTTATTGGCCTTTTTTCCGTACGTCAAGAGATTTTCTAGGTACGCTCGGTAAGGGTAAGTATCCATATTGCTGCTGACCAGTTTGTTATTCAAGTAAACATCCACTTCGCTGAACAAGGAATGCATGAAATTGTTGAAAGAGCTACTCTGGCATCGGCAAACGGATTGGTGTTGTCCCTTTTGATCACTTTCAGTTTCAGGTACAAGTAACTGCTATTCAGATCGATGTAATCTTCGGGTTGTCCTTTGATTTCAAACTCGATGGGAGCTGAATCCGTCAAAGAGGAAACGGGATGAAATTCGACCCATTGGGATTCTTGCATTGTCATCATGGTGGGTGGCATGGCAAACAGATCCAGTTCCGACTTGGAACAAGCGCAAGACTCTCGGTGCATCATTTTCTCTGATTTAATAATCAAAAACATCTAACTCTCGGACAGTTTTTCTTTCCTTAGTCTTTCTAGCTCTAGAGGTGTGAAGTCCTCTGAAGACGTGTTTTCGTCGTCTTTTTCTGCTTTGTCCTTGCTGCGGTGTCAGGGAAGCAGGAATGTCTGACTCGGTATTGCCCAGGGCATTTATAGGAGTTTCTCGCCGGCCCAAAATGTCTTTACCCGTTTGAAGCAAGACATTTTTGCCTGTCTCAAGAAAGCTTCTTTGGGATTTTGTTTGTCAATGATGACATTTTGGAGAAATTCTTTGCCGTGCGTCAACTCGGCATCTTTCAAGGCGTGCAATCCCCGTGTCACCATCGGTTTCAAAACGGGAGCCACTTTACCAAAGGTTGATTTGAGCATATCTTCTAAACCATGTCCTCGTTGTCGAATGACTCCTCGGTACACAGGATACACGACTGACAAAAGGTTAGGGTAATCGTTTTCAAAAATGGAGTTTCACTGTGACTTTCCCTTTGGTGAATGGAATATTTTGTCCCAGATCTCCTTTTATAGTAATGTTGACAGTGTCGAAATACGACTTACTGACGGGTAAATAGTGAGGATGTACAAATTCGCGGTGAACGTGATAGGTGTTTCCGCCTTCCTCGTCAGCGTTCGTGGCAGAATCCACTTTGAAAGGAATGACACGCAGTAACGGTACGGAGGTGTGTCCCACCACGTTGTACTCCGCCACATCGGAATACACAAAAATCAAATTCAGTCCTTGGTTCATTTCTACAGGGAATCTAAAATATCTTGCAAAATCCGAGTTACTGGTCATGGCTGGTATTTCGTTTCTAATCTTGATCATCTTGGGGTCTCCACCCAAACTTTCATACAATTCAGGACAAAATGTAATGGCCAATACTTTGTCCTCTGAAAATTTGATAAGTAGGCGACGAGATATTTTGTGGTAATCGATCGTGACACTTTTTCTGGTTTTCTCCAAGACTTTACCAAACACGTTAATGAACCTGTCAGGAAGAGTGTTCACCAAATGTTGACCACTAAAATAATAGCCTGAGGGAATTTTCAACCGATATGTGGTTCGTTTAGTTTTGGGGTCTTGTGATTTCATAGAGTCACCTACACTGCTGCGTTCATCCCAGGCTTGTTACACTTGCTCGTCATGAACTTCTACCATAAAGGTGTTTTCATTTTCGACGATGTTTTTGATTTGTGTAGGGTGAATTATTTCCACTAAAGCCACTTCCCAATGGGCTTCGTGATCCAATTGGATGGCCTGAGATAATCTGGCCGTGTAACAGCACAAAGGGTTATTGGGAAACGCCTCCATGGAACTATCACTGGGTAACGTTAAGTAAAATTGGTCGTTCATAATTCCAGAGTTCTAGTGTCCGAGGAGTCACTGGAAGTCAGAGGAGTGTCTAAAAGAGGATGGTTAGGGTGATTGTTGGATGGGGGAATGACGTTGGACGCAAGGCCACCGGTGTTGTTTCCGTGAGAGGAATATTTTAGAGACGGATTGGGAAGAAGGTAACCAATGCAACTGCTCAGTAAAATGGTCCACAATTGTTTGTCTCCTTGTTGCAAACTCAAATTGGCAATGTCAGCACCACAAAGATTTGGCAGAAAAAGACTATTTGCGTTTTAGGCACACGTTCTCCACACCACACCCACAAGGGTTGTTTTTGTAGATCTTGCAGGGAAGAACTGGGGGAAGGAGTGGTCACTGCAGTAGCTGAGGCTGTGTTGAAGGGCATGATAATCACTTCTTTTTATAGTCAATGATTTGCGAAGCGTCGATCCAAGAGTCAAAACAGGGAGGATATCCTTTCCAACGCACTTTGACTTCTTGGACAGGTCGTTTTCCCACTTTTCGGGTTCTTCGATCGAGAATGCTTTCTATCTCGTACACGTCGTCTTCTTTTTTGGTCACACGTTGTAACTCGGGCAAGTAAAACGTTCCTTTTAACACTTCCCCGATCATGTCTTCCAATTTATAGACGGGAGGATGACGGCCACGCACACGTTCGGTGACACGAAACAATTCGGTAGTGCAATTGGGTAAGTAACCTTTGTCGAAAGTGCGTTTGGTTTTGCCAATGCGTACCTAATCTCCTGATGCCAACACTCCACCTTTCTTGGGGACAGGCACTGTCAGGGACGTACCAAACAGACGCTCGAAGACGGTCACTTCGTTGTCGGGAGTCACCTCCTGGGGGGGGGGGGCACGTCCGATGCACCGATGGTAAGATTGGTTGTACGATTGGACGAGGTGTGGCAAGACGTCGATGTACTTGAGAGTGTGTTGATGCGTAAAATATTTCCACATGCGTTCTTTCAAGGTGCGTTGAAAACGTTCCACGATGCTGGCTTTGGTTTCGGGATTGTCGGTGGTGACAAAATATGTGTCACGTTTCTTCAATTGTTTTTGGAAAGCTTGGTTCAGAAATTCGCTGCCTTTGTCAGTTTGCCATCGATGAGGGTGACGCCCACTTTGTTTCAACACCAGTTGGAGGGCTCGCACTAACTCACTGCTCGATTTGGAAGTCAATGGCACGACCCAAGCAAATTTGGAAATGACGTCGATGACACAAAACAAATATTTGTAACCACGACTGTAGGTGGCCAAATGAGAGACATAGGCAAAATCGGCTTGCCATTGATGATCGTAGCCTTCCACTGGGGTGCGACTTCTGGAAAATTTTCGTCGAATGGGTTTGTGTAAGGTGTACGTGGCTTGTTCATGTAACCATCGTTGCACTTGAGGTAAACGAACACTTTTCAGTAGAGTTTTGGCAGCACGATACAATTTCTGAACTCCTCCGTATCCTGCTGGATGGGATGGATCGTAGTAATTGCTGGCTAACACCTTCTCCATTTTTTTAATAAGTGAGCCACTCTTCGCTGATGGTACTCTGAAGTGGTTCAGAAACGGTTTTACGTGTCCGATGTGCCACTGGAGTAGAAGTCGAAGGTAGTTTTGGTGGTAGTGGCGGTGGTTGTAATGGAATGGCTTTGATCTTCTTTTCTTTTTTCATTTCTGCTTTCCCTTCTTTCTTTTTCACTTCTGTCGAAGGTGGAGTGGACATCATCTTTTTAACCCAAGCTTTAAGTTCTTCTCGTTGCGGTGTAGGGAAGGGGTCAACAAGGACGCTGCAATCTTATTAGGGATGGGAGCTGCTGACGGTGTTTGAAAGACTTCTCTTGCCTCTTCTTCCTCAGGCAACCGTGGGGCTGCATCTGTCTTGACCACTGGGAGTGGTAGTGGTGGTGGTGGTGAACTTTTCATTAGGGCCTTAAAATCTTTCAGAGTGGGTAGAGCTGTTTCGTCTAAGCTTTCTGGTGAAAGAGTTGCAGTCGTTGCAATTGACCGTACCGTTGCGATTTTTCCGTTTCTGACAAATCGCTGCGATCCATCAATGATTGCAATTCTTGTTGTAACTGGGACATCTCGGTCAAATGAGGATTGGGAGGTAAATGCGGGGTTCGTTGTTCTTGCCAACGATGGTATTCCATCCATCATTTGTAAGGCACTAAAGCTAGTTTTCGTCCTTCCATTGGATTTCAAGGATCACGTCTGAGATCTTTTGACTCCAGAGGTCCCTTTTATCTTCTTGGATCTTTTTATCTTCATCCTCCCAGGATGTTTCTCAATAGTCCTTTCAGCAAGGGTCCTCCTATTGTTCCCATTACTCCTTTCAGTAAGGATCCTCCTATTATACCCATTACTCCTTTCAGTAACATGGGTAAAAAAGGCAAAATTCCTCCGCGTTGCACCAACATCTTTTTCTTTTGACCAATGGGTATTTTCTTTTGGACCATTTGGAGAAGAACGTGTCGATGTTTGGCTAAGCATTCTTTCTGGTGTTTAGACAAAGGCATCGTGCCTTTCAAGACATTCAGACAACATTCGCACACGGTATCGATGACATCTTTGGAGGCAGTTTGAATGAGTTTTTTTTCGCGTGGGTGGAGGAGCTTTGGACAGGACGGACAACATGCCCCAATGTTTGGCTAAACGAGGTGGTAGTCCTTTCCTTTTCTTTCCTTTGGAGGCAGAAGAGGAATGTCTTTTTTGGGGTGACATCTTTCTCGGTGGGTTCGTTGGTTCCGTGGCACACAGCAAAAAAAAATACACTAACGTCGATGACTTGTCACACAGTCTTTTATCCTTTTTTGGGGGGACTATCGCTTCGTCATAAAGGTGACGATGTGTTTTCCAAAATTTCCTCCTCTTTGATGACTCCTCTTTTTCGTTGGACGAGTGTGCCTTTTCTGGGGGTGACTTCTATGCTTGACTAAGCGTTTTTTCGGATGACGAAACTGTCTTTTTCTTTTTCCTTTCTGGACAGAAGAACGACAGTGAGGAGACATCTTTTGGTGTAGAACATACAATGAAGTCCATGACTCGACATGCATCCTTTTATCTTTTTGGTTTCTTTAGGAAGTTAGAGAACGCGTTCTCTAACTTTGTGGCGTGATTCTCTACTAACGTATCCATATTAATGTAAAATCCTCCCCTTAGGTGGCTTCTCCTTTTATTCTTTGGACGAGTGTGTCTTTTCAGAGGGTGACATCGATGTTTGGCTAAGCGCTTTTTAGGATGACGTGACTGTCTTTTTCGTTTTCCTTTTTCTTTTTGGACCGAAGAAGGAACACGATGGTAACGGTGGGCACTTCTTGGAGGGGACATTTTTGGGTGTTCAGCAGCACAACAACACTGATCCATATTGTTTGCCTCAGGTCTTTTTATACTGGATTGCGTCGCCACTGATTGTCTTTACGTCGTATCAACTTGATGACAGGCAACTCACGTCGTGAAGGAGTTCGCAACGGACTAAATCGGGACAGTTCTTGCTTGGACAAATCCAGTAAACTCTGTAACACACCCGTTCTCTCTTGGACTTTGATTTTGGGGGCAGATACTTTGTGAGCAGCGGCCACTGCCGATAAAGAGGAAGAGGGTGTCACCGCTGGAGGAAAAGTTTCTGGAGACACTCTTTTGCGGGTAGAAGCTGTTTTCTGTGGACTTTTCGTTTTCTTTTTCTGAGGCTGTGACCTGGTATTGACACCGTTGCTCTTTTTCTTTTTCTTCTGGGTACGTTTGGGCGAGTCGTGTTTCTTGGGCAGAACTTTGGGAGCATTGGGATCCCATTTTAAGAGGGAACGAATGATGACACCTCCTAGAGAATCGCTACCTCCAGGTTTCAAAATGATTTGCTTTTTGGTTTGAGTGTCGATGCCAGGATCGGCTAGTTGCGTCAAGGCGACATTGTTTCTCTCAAAAAAACGTTTGGTTTGATGTGGAATGTGAATGATGCCTTGCAGTAACTGACGTGCTGTCACCGTAAACCATCGTAAGACTTCTTTGAGACTAGCTTCTAAGACACGAGCACGTATTTGTGGATTTTTTCCGCGACTAATGCCATACAAAGCACCAATCAATTTAATGGGAAGATGAGACTGAAGGGACGTCATGTTGACGATGTGTGAGACAGTCAAAGTGACCGAGGTTTTAATAGACTTTTTTTGGTGATTGCGATTAAGTCGACGACGGGGACGTGTAGACGACAGGCCCTCCCTCTTGGCACCAGTGGTGAAACAGATGGGTACGAAATCGCAAATAATCGGGAGTGGTGGGTTTTAAATCCACGAGTAAATAAGCGTGTGGGGTTTGAGTGGCATCGTCGTACGCATTTGTCAGCCAAGGCGTCCCTAACTGTTTGGCTAAGACTTGTACTTGCGATTTATCTCTAAGGCCTTTAAACAAGACCATTTAATGAGCATTGAGACTGATGGTACGATGGGCTTTACTTTGTTGAAACAAATTATGGGTGATGTAAATGACACTGGCATTACGATGATGCCCTTTGCGCGTAAACCACAGTTTAATTTCTTCTTCGTCTTCTCCTAACATGTCGTCAAAAATAACCAAATGAGTTTGACTAGGGTCAGACACGATCCCGTCGTCCTCGCCAGGAATGCCTTCCACAAAGACGATGGAATCGCCTTGACTTTCTCGCAGAAGGTTGTACGCCGATTGCCACTCTTCGTAACACCACACGATGCGTTGAGGTGGACGATCGATCAAATGATGGTTATGTTCGATCAAACGTTTGACAAATTCGGTTTTGCGTGAACCGCTAGGTCCAGCAATGAGCATGTTAAAGGGGTGGCAAAAATACAAGGCCTCCCAACTAGTCCGATCTACGTGTTCGTCAATGACTTTGACAGTGGAGGAAGAGGGAGTTGAGACAGTAGAGGTAGCCATAGTAGTGTAAGGAATGTCACTTTTGACACGAAAACAGACAAGACAAGAGTTTTTATACTTTTTGCAGGACACGTTTCTTGTCATCTTTAATTGTGAACAACACGAAAGACAGAAATACATAAAAGCCAAATGGCTAAGTACATAAATAAAATACACATCAAAACGATCAAAGTGGAATATAAACAAGTCTCTGTACA
>JAECUM010072865.1:0-15461 GCA_016617855.1 Megalonaias nervosa | reverse complement strand
AGAATACAATTAAACGCTTCATAATTAAGCATGATATTCTGTGAAACGATGTTACGGGAATGGTCGAATTACTAAGCAATATGCTTTGCAATTACCTCACACCCCCAATTCCCTGCCTCCTGTAAACATTGATTTCTTCCTAAGAGTATACAGCATTGTGATTAAATTACCTTCTAAGTCGTGTCCGTTCACAATATGAATTTGATTTATGAAAAACGCATGACCCAGATCTACTGTCCACCAAGGTGAAGAATAATCAATAATTTGATTATTATGAATACATGATCCCTTGAAGAAGTACGGACTGGCTCCACCATCCACTCCCAATTCAGCCCAGCCGTCTGTTTTATTTCCTGTTGCATATCTTGTTGAAGATTGCGTGCTGTTACGTCGATACGCCAAGTTACGACCTTTGGGAAATTAGAATAATTGAAGAAATTTTTTCATTATAAAATTCGCAACAAACGAACTCTATAGTGCACGTTCAGCAAGATACGATTAAGTTGCTATGGTTTTGGCAAGCAAAGCCCACATTCATATAAAACACTAAAATAATGTGTATAATGATAAAACGTCAAAAATCTAGTTTTTTTATAGCTTTTTCAATATCTATCTGAATCGGGTCGTCACATGGACCGGTACGATTCCCTATAAACTTAAGGCATTAATGTAAAAGCTTAACTTTTAATGGTGAGCAGCAGGCAGGGTGAACCCTACAAATTGGTTTCGAGCAAGTTTTTCATAAAATAAAGGTTCCTACGGGGGCTGAAAAAAAATAATGTCAATAACTCTAAACCGAACCTTCTAACTTTATTATTACCATTAAAGTTTGAAAAAACGGATAATAAATCGTTTTAGTTAGCTCATTTTTGTTATTTTATTTTTGACTTTTTTGTATTTATTTTTATAATGCGTTTAGTTTACTCACCGGGTCAATTAATTTTTGTTGTTTTTCACCCTGCCTGCTGCTATAAATTAAACAATTATTATAAATATTATTAATAATGGTCGTTATTGGCGAACCACATTCAGCTAGATTAGCTCGAGTGCGACTAGAAGCAATTAGAAAATATTTACCTCTTCGTGATGCTGTCAAGCAACAATTACAAGAACGTCAGGAATCTCATGATGAATTTGAAGAGGATACAAAACAATTATTTAAACCTATTACAGAAACCACTAAAGGTCTTCTTCCTGCGTTAGAAAAAAACTGCTGAAGCAACTGGAAAAACAGCAGAAAGAACAAAACAGACAAAAAGAATTTTACATGGACTTCCAGCTGATATAGCTGCTGCTCAACCAATGCAAGAAATACTTGAAGGTATTGAACAAGTTCGTGGTGAAATAGGTGATATAAAGGATCGTACACAAGAACCAGAAAAAGAACCAGAAGCAAGAGCCAGGGTTAATCTGGTCAATAAGTTTACTGAAGAAGGTATTGATCTTAGTAGAGAAGCCGAAGATCTAAAATTAATTGAGATTGCTGCGAGAGGTCATTATTATCGAAAACAATTTTTAAAATCTGAATTCGCTGGTGATCCCGTAAATGAGGATACTTGGCACAAATGGATATATCGTGTACGCTATAACGTTAATCAAATTCGAAAAAACGATCCAAATTTTACTGACTATAAAAATAAGATAAATAACTATATTGCACAACAACGATCACCAATACTATTACCACTATTACCACAGCAATTGATACAATCTCCAAAACAACAAAAACCAATCAAAAAGGAAGAAGAATATTGGCCGTCAGACACCTCTTCTGGCAACGTAAGTGGAAGTGGATTTACTACTCATGGAAGTGGTCTCGTTACTCCGTGTCCTAATAACGTCCTTGCTGATGTTGATTGATTAGAAATCCTCATCGGAGGAAAAGGAGCTGGTAATAATTCTCCAGAAATAATTAATGAAGCAGCCGATATTTGCAGACGGTTATTTACAGGCGGTATCATGGACGTTGATGTTTATCAGTCTCTTATTAATGAAATTGCCGATGACTACTACAGTGACTGAGTATACAATTAAATACAATTGCTATAATAAAATGATCGTACATAGTACTCAACGTGGACCAACCATGGTCAGGGTAATAAATTCACGATTACCAGTATACAAAACAACCTACGGAGATGGACTTGGTGATGTTGTTCAGGGTTTATTTAAAAGGGTAGCCCCAAAAGCAATACCGATTGCAAAGCAACTGGAAATGAAAGCCATTGATGTTGTTCGTGAAAAAGGTATTGGTGCTGTGGGTAATCTCGCTAGTAAAGCATTTTCAGCGATCAAAGATAGACTAGCACGATTAATACGACGAAAACCTCAACCAGTAAAATTACCTAGTACTGAAGTAATGCCTCCAAATGTCAGTAAAATAATAAATCAAGTTGCGAATCAAAAACTAGCAGAGTTGGCTGATGTACCAATGTCAGAAAAAGAAAAAAATATAACCGCTAGTCTGATAGCAGGAAGTGGTCTTCGTGTTAGACGATAGTAAATATAATAAAGATGTTCAAACGTATATCTGATCCAGCATTTGACATGGACGCACCAGTACCCAAAGATGAGTCTGTGCGTGATTATCAATATTATTCTTATGACGCTCGAATTCCAGATCAGCGTGGACGAATTGAATTACAGGTTCATGATACAAGTAGATATTTCTTACCCGCTGAGGCGTTTATTGAGGTTGAAGGTGAAATTTTAAATAACGCTGCTCCTGCAGCACCAGTAGCATATGGAGCTGAAGTTAGGGTTGGTTTTGTTAATAATGGTATTATAGCATTATTTGACAGCGCAACGTACATGATTGACGGAAAAAAATATTGAATCAATTCAGAAGGACGTCGACGTTGCTACAACAATACTTGGCCTTGCGAGATACAGCGACGATTATTCAAGATCAGCTGGTCCATCAGTGATGTTTGCGAAGGATACTTCTGACCACCCTGATCATAGAAATCAGATTCTTCGACGGCCCAATAATCGAGCTGCTCCTCCTGCTCCTGCTGATGGTGTTGAAGATCTATATTTTCCAAATCCCGATTTTAATTTAGGATTTGCAGCACGTCGATCAATGTTGAAAGGTGGCAGAAGAGCGTTTTCATGTTCAATTCCACTTTCACACATATTTGGATTCTGCAGAAATGTCAGAAAGGTTATTTTTGGAGCCAAACATACGGTTGTACTAGTACGAAAAGCCACGGACGATGATGCATTATGGAGACCCATTGGTGATCCTGGTAAAGTAATTCTTACTAAGCTTTCATTATGGATGCCAGTGATGACTCCAACAATATCTGAAGAAGATCGGTTAATATCTTTTATGAGTCAAGGTGGTAAATCAATGTTATCATGGTTGACAATGACCACAGATGCTATCCAGAGTAATATTGATGGTTTATTCACGTGGCAGATAGCTTCCCAGCAGGGTGTTTCTGCACCACGGCATATATTTATTGCATTACAAAATACTGAACGGGTAAACAATCAACTACGTAGTATGACGATATTTGATAAAATCGGTGTTTCTGAGGTTTCGTTAAGAATAAACATCAAGAACCATCCGAAGATATTTTATTGAATTTTGATCAAAATCATGTAGCACGTGCATATCATGGTCTGATGACGTTCATGGGCCGTGATCAAAATATTGATACTGGTTTACAAATATCACAATTAGATTTTACAACATTATATCCAATTTATTACTTTTCGCTCGAACATTTAGATTTATACAGACAATCTGTTGTTGATATAAATTTTCGAGCTCGCGTTCTGAAGCCAGTAGGAGCAGTAGGACCACCAGTAATAGAAGGTATTGACAATTACAGAGCAATTGCTGTCATACTCAGCGATAAATCGATGTTACTTGAAGGTGCTGGTGGACGAATGCGAGTTGTTGATGCTCCAGTCGAAAACATGTAATTAGATCATCTATGATAATTATAATGTCATATAATCACGTTAGTGTTAGTCTGACTCCTGGTCAGATTAAAAGGCTACAATCAGCATCAAAAAATGACTGTGGATTAAAAATATCGCTAAAAAAGGATCAAATGAGCGGTTCAAATAAATTATCTCTTACAGAACGTCAGCTCAGGCATTTCAATGAAGCCAAAAACTCAAATAAAGGTATAAAACTTAATCTTTCTGCGGGTGCCATTAAAGACATCGTTAAGACGGGTGGTATATTTCCACTTCTTGCAGCTATACCAGCATTAATAGCCGCTGCAGCCCCAGCTGTTGCAAAAGCAGCTGCATTAGGCGCTGCTGGAATGGCATTAAAGAAAGCAACGGGTCAGGGAATCATACACGCAGAAAGCTCAAAAAAAAGATCACGACAAAAACAACACGGAAGACGTCTAAGAGCACCAAACGTACCACAGCCGGGCCGTCTAAGATTATCAGGCCCAGCATACGGTCGCGGTCTCAGATTACCAGGGACTCCACATTCATGGTACGGAAAAGGCCTAAGATTACCAGGGACAGTTTACTGACATCTCCTATGTCCAATTTTGATTTACTAGATGCTGCTAAAAAATTAAAAATAAAAAACTTCAGAGGTGTTTTTATGCGTGATCAATTACCAAAGAAACCAAACAATATTGAAACCGGTATTATTAATCTCGATAAAAACTCTGGTCCAGGCACATATTGGGTTGGGTATGCAATTGATCCACATGGAATTATTTATTTTGATTCATATGGGCTAGCTCCACCAAAAGAATTCTTAAAGCATATTAGCGGCGATCAAAGTACTCCAATATGGTATTCAACGCTACCAACACAAAAATTAACTGATCCACCAATATGTGGTCGTGAAGTACTTAACGTACTTGATGCTGTATCAAAATCAACAAAACCACCTCATAAAGTTGTGCATGAATATACTACGTTGTCACATTTAAACAGACATTAGTAAATATAATGGTAGATATTTATGGAAGATCTTCTCGTGGTAAAGCTCAGCAGCAAACTGATTTATCTAAATACGCAACTCTCGATCAGCTCAGAAATGAGATTGATGATTTATTAAACATAACCAGTGTTGATCAAAATGAAGTAGTTGTTTTTCAGGATAAGGAAGGACGATTAAAAACTAGTAATATACAACTGCCAGATGTACTCATACGAGTTCCTAATGCGGTTGTTAATAATATAGTTACTTTTACTGATCAAGGTAAAATACAAGATTCCGGTACGTCAGTCAGCGATTATATTAAGAAAGCTGGTGATTCGTTCACGGATATTATTATTATGAATCAAAATAAAATTATAGACCTTGGAAACCCAGTCGCAGATACAGACGCTGCAACAAAGAAATATGTCAACGATCAAGAATCTAAGTACGTATTAGTCAACGGCGGTATAATGCGTGCATTTCTCAACATGAATAATAATGGTATTAACAATCTTAGAACACCAGAATCTGATTTTGATGCTGCAACAAAAAAATACGTCGATGATAAGGAAATTCCTCTAAAAAAAATCAATGACGAAATGACTACACTCAGTGCTACTTTTTCCAGACATGTAGAAACGTTTTTAAATTTTCGTAGAAATATAAACAAAACCATTAAAGATTTTTTGGGGGAACAACAAACCTTTGGCATAAAACTAGCCGACGTCAACATGAAACTTAATGATATTGTTAGTGGAATACCAAATATTGTTCAAAAAACTAATCTGATTAAAATTCCACACGGACAAATTAAAAATATCGTATATACAGTAGCATCAGGATTAACAACATAGTCACAGCAAAATAACACCATTAAATATACCGCGGAGGTTACTGGTGTTTATAGACTGTCTATCTTCAGCTCTGCAAAATTTAAAATTTATACTACCACATTTCCGTGGCGTCATTCAACAGATGCTTTTTCTGGAGTTGTATCTATAGTGTTAAATAAAGATGCTGAAGAAATATTTTTACTGGAAGCAGATGATCAAACAATAACCGCAACGTCTTACTGGTGGTGTTTGGAATTTGTAGCTGAAACACCACAATTAGTCACTTAATATAACAATAACGGATCAACATCAGCCTCGTATCGACGTTCAACGTTACAGACGCAATCAGGTATGTGAACGTCTGACTAAACTAAAGGATTTTATCGACTATTGTAACATGAAAATAAAAAAATACAAAAGTTGTTATTGATGTAGTTGTTTGCTCGGTTTCTGCTGTTATTGCTGGAACAGGATTATTATTATCAACATTGACGATGACAGCACCTGCTGTTATAACCATCATTGTTTCAGCATCAACGACTATTGCTGGTGTTCTAGGTATTATAGCTAAAAAGATAGATACTTGTACAAATGCTAAATTGCACGATTATATGATTAAATTACACACGGTGACAGAGGCATGTTCTAAACTATCTTTGTATATTTCTTCGTGTGTTAGTGATGGTAAAATATCCGATACTGAATTTGCGATGATGATGAAAACCTATGATGATGCGTTTAAGGTGATCGCTAATGATTTTAACGAATTAAATAACAACGATAATAATAATGACCGACAGGGAGTTACTTCAGCAGATCGTCACTAATACAACTCCGTCAAAAACTACTATGATATCGTTAACTTCGACCAATCCTGAATTTAGTGTCAATTTTCCAACATCAATTCCTGCAAAGGAAATAGCATTAGCACAATTGCGAGTTTATTATAGCTGGCCAAATATTAGATCAAAACCATTTGGTGGACTACAGCCAAATAATTCGCTGGTATTCGCCAATAAGAATAAGTCTGATGGAACTCCTGATTGGCAAGTAGTTGCTATTCCAACGGGCAGTTATCAAATAGAACAGGTTAATGATGAGTTCCAACGCAGAATTAAATCTATTACAGGAAAAGAATCAAAAATAGCAATTACTGTTTACGAACCAACACTATCGGCGGTGATTGAAATAAATTCCCCTGATTATTCCGTAGATATTTATCAAAGTTCGATTAGATTAGTATTAGGATGGCCTGAAGTTGAACCGGTTTATCAAGGACCACCAGAACCACAACGATCTGATTTCGTCGTAGATGTTGAAAAATTTATAAAACTTCCAGAATATCGAAAAACTTATCCATTTATAGAGAGTCAAGATGCTTATCGTGGTTATGCACAGTATACTCATTTTATAGACTTCGTTCGGGGTAAAGGTACAACAAGAATAGCAACAATTAATGTTGAAGAAATTAACTCAAAATCAAGACCAATTAAATCTGAACATGGACGTGTACTTAATGATCTAAGAAATTTATTTTCCAGCATCAGCACTTCCTACAACGATGACTTAAAAAATCAAATAATTGAAACAATACAACATTTGAATCAAGTTGCATCAGACTTAGAATATGTAAATAAGGCTATCGTTGACAGAGAAAAAACATTAAACGTACCGGCAGATAGATTTTTTAATACTTACATAGTTAATGAAGACGGTCCTATTCAGCGTGTAAGTTATAAACGTTTATTTAAAACAGTGTTTCTTAAATATTATGGAATCACAGACGAACAACTACCAACATTTGTAACTCCGGGATTTAACTCTGAAGAGCTAAAGAAATCAGTTAATGGTCTTATTGATGAACATTTTAAAAGAATATGTGATTCGTGGAAAAAATTAATACCTCCACCAACTATTCTTAAATATAATAATGATCCACATGGTGGAGGCCGCCATATCTCACCTGGTATTGTTAATATAACATCAACGATCGCGGTCAATCTAGTATGTGACGTAATTGATGGCAGTTATCAAGTAGATCTTGAAAAATCCACTCAAGCTCAACAAGGGTATATATTATATGCATTTAGTCCTCAAGTACCGCCAGGGTGGTTAATTGTATCTGAGCCAATTAATCCAGTTTATCTACGTGTACATAATCCATTATTGTCAAGAATAAATTTCAAACTTACTGACCAGACAGGATACATTTTGGATCTACGAGGAGAATCACTTAATATTAATCTATATATACGCTCGTAGAACGTCTGAGTAAATAATCAGGGGAAAAAAATAATCAGATTCTGAAATAATATATTTTTTTAACTGATTTTTAATAATCTGATGAGTAAATATATGAAATAGTTAGAAATTTCTTTATTTGATGGGTAAATAGGTACTCTAATTCATGAAATAGTTAGAAATTTCTTTATTTAATGGGTAAATAGGTACTCTAATTCATGAAATAGTGAGAAATTTCTTTATTTGATGGGTTAAATGGTACTACTGTTAATGAAATAGTTAGAAATTTCTTTATCTGATGGGTAAATTACTAATCAAAATTAATCAAAACGAGGATAAATAATCAAAATCATAATAGAATAAGAAATAAATAATCAGAATAAACAATAATAAATATAAATCAAATCGTTTATTATATTTAATGTTGTTGTTGATTTTTATCAATATTTCCTGATCTGATGGGTAAATATAAACTCTGATTCATAAAATAGTTAGAAATTTCTTTATCTGATGGGTAAATATGTACTCTAATTCATGAAATAGTTAGACATTTCTTTATCTGATGGGTTAAATGGTACTATTGTTAATGAAATAGTTAGAAATTTCTTTATCTGATGGGTAAATTACTAATCAAAATTAATAAAATCTGAATAATAATCAATTCCTATGATTAAAGCAATTGTATATATAATAAAGAGAGATAACTCTGCTATCTATCTCTGCAAAGTAAATTAAACGATTATTTCCCTTACTACTACGTTCGATTTACAGACAACGAATATATCTTGTTTTTCGTTAATTATTTAGTGATTTATTTGTTTTCTGTAAGCAATTAGCTGTTAGTGAATCAGTAATTTGTAACAGAGAGGGATATTTATGCACCTTTTGATTCTGATGACTTTAAATTCACGTCAGTTTTATATACCAAGTACGTAGAGTTATTTTTAGCTCTAACACATGTATTTTCACCTTAACGAACGATAACTCATACATGCGATTATTTTATGAATTTTGAAAAAATGAAGTAAATTCACGCTACAGTTCTACATTCTATTAGTAATACAAGTCTTGTGAGACAGCGCAAATATTTTATATATACTTAAATTTAACTGCATTATTGATAGGAGAGCGGTGGCCGAAGTGGTAAGGCGATTGGACGTAGATCGAAGTTGTGCAGACTCTCGCGTGTTCGAGTCTCCAAAAATGCTAAAGATATATTATCTTGCATTTGGCGACGGATGCTATTTATAATTGGGGGAACCCGGAGAATTTCCTCGAAATCCACAACAGACAAAATACACTCTCCTATCATACACCCTTGTGGTGGGTGTACTTTTTGCACTCCCCTGGGTTTTGTATGGGGGGTGAGTGTACAAAATCTGTTGGACGTAGACAAGATTCCTCCGTCATCATCATTTGTATATATTCATATTCATACAATCATACAATTATGAGTTTGTACCGTCCATTAGGATAAGTTTATGTTTGTGCCGTCTGCAAAAAATATAATCATAACCATAATCATAATCATATGTATATATAATCATAATCATACAATTATGTGTTTGTGCCGTCCTCAAAAAACAGTCCCCTGACCTTCTGAGCCTACTAGAATGTTGTTTGGCAATCTAGGGATTCACATAGGGTTATGGGGACTACATTTTTTATAATATGATTCAGAATATTATTATTCATTAACTGATTATTATTTTTTATTTTAAAGAAATATTTATATATATATAATGAACCAAGAAAACATTAATGATATTATTTCTGCTATTACAAACTTAAAACATAACGGAATAAATCTCTCTGATAATCTCGATCCTGAAAAAATATTATGCGATTATGAAATATTAAAACAACGAAAAATCGACAATAAATACACACTGCCTTCCAATTATAAATTCGTAAAATCAATTTATCAGTCTATGTTAGAATCCTTGGCAGTGGTAAATGACAAACAGGTAAAGCTATTTGCGCCTCTTGCACGTTCGATCGAAAATATCAGATCCGAACTATCTCATGAATACGAGAAAAAGAAGATTGTGGACAATCGTGTAATGCAATTGAGAAAAATTATGTTATTTGATTCTGTCAAAAATGAGAGTGACGCTGAGAGTAGCGACGGTGAAGGTACCCATGGCAAAATATAGAGTCGAACTATATACAATATAAAAAAAATATTTATTTATTAAGAGTACAGAGTTAGATATATTCAAATATAATCAGCTGATCATATTTTATTGAATATGCAGATTTGTATATTTTATTTGCAACATTTTGTACTGATTGTGGATGTATGCTAAAAATATCCAGCAGCTGCATTAATTGAGGGAAAAGGTATTTCTTGACCTGTCTGTATATTTATGGATATAACCGACCTCGGGATCTTGGGATATTTTCCAATATTTCCACGTGCAGAATTCTGACTCTGTGTAATAGCTTGCAGGTTAGATAACCGATTATTTTTGGGATCTCTATCAATGTGATCAACTACAAGTACATTTTTAACGACTCGAAAATAACACTCGTAGATGAATTTATGTGATAAATAATGTTTATTTTTCCCAGCACGAAATTTAAAATAACCTTTATTATTAAGATTACGAACCGGTTTCTTTAATCTACAGTGTCTGATTACACCATCTCGTGATGCTTCATAATTTGTATATATTGGATGTGCTACAAATTCGTTTTGCTCCATTTATATATATAATATTATTTGTCTAAATCATTGTTTTGAAATCTGACCAGATAATCTTCTACGGTTTTTATAGGAGATTTACCTGACGATGTATTATTTTTTTTGGTCGTAATATCGTTTTAATTCCCTGTATTTTTTTCCGCCACATTTTAAACACAATTGAGTTTTTCCTCTGACTCCAACACAACATTGAATACATGGTTTTGGTCCTGTACTTCCATTTTTGATACTTTGCGCATGATTTCCGCAGTATTTGTTCACGCACGATTTATTACAAGGAGAAGTATGTCCAATTTTGAGCCAAGCACATTTGTTCTTTGTTCCAATCATTATATATATACTAAAATTTTAATTTAAATATTTGTCTTAATTATATGAACGAATTATCGGCAATTGAACCTAAAAGAGCTAGATTTGATCTTGATCGATTATCAGAATATAAATTTAGTACTTTGATGCAAGATCTAGCTTTAACAAATGAGGATATAACCGAACGTATCCGTGAAGCTAAGAATGAATTTCGTAATAATGGTGCTGCTCATGTATGGTCAACATTCAGAATCGGAAATGTTACTAATATTATGAATGACAAACGAGGAAAAGCGATTATTAATCACCTTGATGATCAAAAATATTTTATTTTAATAAAATGTATTGTAAATAGAGAAGAATATACTTGGATTATTCGTGACAAGCGTGATCCAGTCCGCATACAGTCAGGAAATAATATTGTTCTTTTGAGTAATAAATCTAAACCCGGAATACTAACCGGTGTTGACAAATTATATTATGAACGCGCATATCCAGTTACTGCGGTTGTATATGGAATATATCCGCTGAATAATAAACCTGACGTCGGGGATCTCAAACCAATAAGACTGACAGAGTCAAGAATAAACTGTGTAGCTGAACGAGTTACAGAACATTTCATAAACGCGATACGTGGTAATGGTTTAATAGATTTACGACGTAAAAAAATAAATACGTGGGCAGAATCAGTTAAAGATACTGGAGCATCTATTAAAGATGTTGCTGATCTAGAAAAGAAATTAAGATTTCCAATAATAGTGAAGACGTTAACAGGAGAGATTTTATATAAACCAAAATACCTAAAAAATTGAGCTCCTATAGATATTATTGATCATAATTCGCATGCGTGGACCTCAGCAGTAACAATATTTCCACGAGACAGAACGGTTAAATTTTATGATGGTCATATATTTGATTTTATCAAAAATATCAGTAAAAGTGACCCTGTATCTGTTTGGTTATTTCAAAGTTCAGAATATGATTATTACGATCAGTTTGTACGGCCTAATGGTGATATTTACCGTATAGAATCTCTTAATGTAGAAATGGAACATCTTGCGTTGAAATATACTTCTGACGATGTCAAAGTTAGACAATTATTAAATAATTGTTTTACTGTTCCATCTGTAGCGGCTCATTTCGCTCAGGAGAAAAATTTATGGAAACCAACACGATCAGAATTTCTTGAAGATATCCATAAAAGCTGCGTAGAATATGGACACGGAGGATTGTGGAATACTAAATATAAGTATAATGACGTTATATCCGTTGATATGGTAGCGTGTTATCCTGGAAGTTTTCTTGGATACGGAGAATCTTCTGAATACTTTAAGAGATTTGGACATCCATCACACGAGATGACCAGGGTTGCGATAAACGGACCATTACCAGATTTTGACTTAACCGGATTTGCTCATGTAGAATCATTCGAGTTTGCAGAAAATCTCCATCCGATTACTTATGCTTGGTTTGGAAGACATTTTTCAGAAAAATGTTGGGTTCCAATAGTACTATTGAGATATATGCTTGATGTTGGAATTTTAATATCTTTACAGGTGAGTGAGGCAATTATATCGTATCGGTTACAAAAGCAAGTTTGGTTACCAGAACCAAACAGATTTAATATTGATGATGCCAGGAAAGAATTTCCTGATCTTAATGAAGATGACATTATTAAAATTATTAATAATATACGTAAATGCAGGGACGAGCATGATGAAAAACTTGCAAAAGGTCTTGGTAGAAAGATAATTGGTAAATTTACTCAAGGAGGAGCATATGATCATAAAAGACATTGTACAAGATTGATTATGGACGATGCTGAACTCGATTTTATAATCGCTGATACAACGGAAAAAAAAACACATTTATAAATCGAAGTAATGCTTATTTATCAAACGGAACCAAACTAGGTACAATTGTGAGTTATCTTGATGGTGACTCACCGCAATTTACTCATTTAAGATCATCTATGTTGGCATATGTTTCTATAAATCTACTGTCTATGATAAATAGATTTCCTCGTGATGCTGTCAGAGTCGCCACGGATTCGTTTTATATAAATAAAAAATATCCAGATTTGTTAAAACCGCTACTTGGTAGTGGTGAATGGGGATCATGGAGAATAAAAAATATACTTAGTTATTCTGAATCTGCCAACGTTGAAATTAAGGAAATATATTACAAAAATAATAATCAAGTATTAAAGTCATCAGCACCATCTGTATATGATCCTGTGGCTAGACATAAAACTGTTTATCTTAACGGATGCGGTGGTTCAGGTAAAACAACGCGTGTGATTAAATTATTCATGAATAATAATTCAGATATGATTGTTTTGACACCGACACATAAATTAGCCAGGGAAATAAAAGAGCGAGGAGTAAAATCATGTACATATCATAGTTTCTTTAGATGGTGTGGAGACACATGGACTCCTGAGCGAATGGGTGAGAAATATATACCTAAATATATTATATGGGACGAGGTAGATACGGTGTCGTTAGAAATATTAAAAACATTTCTTGATTGGTTATTGACAAAAAATACTGCTGTAATAATGTGTGGTGATCATGGTCAACCACCACCCTTTACTGGTCAGTCTCCACATGAATGGCTGAAGAATAACGTAGATTATTATGAAGAAATAAATGATGACCATAGAGCTATTGACGAACCGCTGAAGGAGTTCAAAAGGTTAATCCGACTACAACCAGACAGAGTACAATGTGAAATAATGCGAGGAGTAATTCCAGAGACTTCTATGAATGATTTTCTGAGTTTATGGAATCCCGCTGATTTAATAGTTGCAAGTAGAAAGATAGTTCGTGATGAATTACAGGAGAAATTATTTCTGTTACATAAAGAAAAGTTTTCAGATCAACCTGTACCATTATGTTATCGCCCAGCAGATACTCGACGACAGAATATTGATGTTGAAATTCCTGGTGGTGGAATACAGAATCTCGTCTTGAATGATATTATTTTAGTCGATATTAATGTCGTTGAGAATACGCTGAATATGAATAAATCACCGTGGACGTTAGGATACGCTATAACGATTCACTCGTCACAGGGGTTAACTATTTCTGATACAAATATCTGGATTATAGATGATCGGATCGAATGGTCAAATTTAGCTTATCTCGCAGTTTCTCGAGTCAGAAGAATATATCAACTACATAGGGTTATTATGAATTTTACAGAAAATAATAATCAAACTGTTAATAATGACGTAATAAGAAAAAAACTATCTGGTTATAAGCAATGTGACAAAAAAAATAATCGTGACTTTGATATTGATACTGAATTTATTATAACACTAAAACAACAACAGAATAATCATTGTGCAAGCTGTAACGCGGTAATGTTATGGCAATATTCGAATAATAATCCAAGACAATTTACTGTAGACAGAATTAATAGTGATCTTGGTCACACACGCGAAAATGTGATGCTGACCTGTCTTGAATGTAATCGACGTCGGGGTTCTGGTTTACATAAGTGAAGGTGGTGGTAATTGTGTGTCCTGAGGGATTACTTGCAATTGTTCACGCAGAAATCCACGTTGAGGAGCAGTAAAATCTAATCTGTAGATCGCTGGTCTACCAGTGGATCTAACCACACTAGTAATTGTATGTGTAGTCACACTCCAGATAGGATCGGTTGCTCTTTTTCTACCACCCTCAAGTTCGCCAGGTTCATATAAATATCTTACAGCTACATTACCTAACACTGGTTGAGGTTGTTGTCTGTCATTGCTACGGGGTATATATTTTTTTTGTAATCGCATTAGAAGGTTTCATGGAAGTTGAACGAGTAATTTCGTTATTTAACGCAGCTATCACACTTGGTAACCTTGTAACCCATTCACGAGATCTCTCACCGGACTTAAAGTCAGTGGATATTTCCTTTGCATATTGGTATCCAAATAACCGCTCAGCAAGTGTTCGATTAAATCGTTCAACGATTGCCTGATCAAGATGAATTTCAGTATGTCCTCGTCTGATTTTAACATTATGCTTTTTCATCAACGATATTACTGCACCAAGAAATTCTTTGCCAGGATCAACCTGTAATAATTGTGGCCATCGTAGACCACCACGCTGATAAATTCGCTCAAACGCAGATGCAACTTCAGATGCTGTCTTTGTTGATAATGGTTCTGCTTCCTTATATCTACTTGCAACATCAACGACAGTTAATGCGTATTTGTACGTGCGTGATTGACGTCTACCAATTTTAATGGTGTCATGTGGTAAAAATAAAATATCTGTTTGATGAACTTCATTAGGGACGCTGACATCAAAATGTGCATACTGAATTTTTTTAGGTGGTGGTAGATAAATTTGCCATATTGCCTGTCGTGCTAACCACGCTGCAGCAACAGAACGTGAGACTTTTGCTGCTTCAGATAATTTAGTAATAGCTGATCTACCTCTCCAATATCCTCTTGGGCTAT
>JAECUM010072863.1:0-11795 GCA_016617855.1 Megalonaias nervosa | reverse complement strand
TCCAGGAAACAGTATAAAACATCCAGTATTTCGCCGAAAAAATCTGTTGACGTTATAGAACTCCTGCGCAAGATAAACCGAATTACATTCTTTGTTACGCGATAATGAAAAATAAGACCTATTCTTATTCAGCTTCTCATTGTTTAGAGGAATATCGTCAAATACAATTATTTAATGCTCGGACGAATCAAGTTCATCGACAGGAATTATATCGTCTGGTTGTTGTATTAAAAA
Source organism: Megalonaias nervosa (assembly GCA_016617855.1). Classification (NCBI taxonomy): domain Eukaryota; kingdom Metazoa; phylum Mollusca; class Bivalvia; order Unionida; family Unionidae; genus Megalonaias; species Megalonaias nervosa. The sequence goes on along the minus strand of JAECUM010072863.1, from coordinate 11,561 downwards.
TATATCATTGCCAACATCAAGCTCATCACGAAGTTTATCGTTGTACTCGCTCAATAATTCGTACTTATCCTGTTGTGGATTAATTGTGCAAATATACACACGATCGTAGTTAAAGTTGTCGTTGAGTAAAAGATTCAATAATATATTTGTTTTACCAGATCCTGTACGACCAACAATAAGATAATGACAATCTGGAAGTTCGTTGTTGTGTTTATGTTTGATTAATCGTTCGGTATCAAAATTTAATATCGACGACTTTTTCGTTGACTGCGTCATTGTTATATAATTTTATGTTACATAATTTACATAATATGAGTTATTACACAAAGTTTGGAACAACGCTTACCGCTGACGAACCAACAATAACTGCTGATACGTCATCGTTCGGCAAAAAAACCGGCGATACAATGACAGGTTATTTGTTGATATCGAATCAACGAGTGCTTGGTTTAGAAGTAGATTATCCACCACCAAAGGTTGATCTTACTCAAGCGGTAAGTTGCTCACAACTAAAAACGATCGACGATAACAAACGTTAATTGACAGGAGGAACGTTAAACGGCAACTTGGATATGTCAGGAAATTTTTTTATAAATTTGGAGACCGCATACGCACCAGCAAACTTAAATCAAACCCAAGCGGTAAATTATTTACAGTTGAAGTATGTGGATGGCAACAAGCTTGATAAAACCGGTGGAACGGTTACAGGTAATATTATTATGTCAAGTAAAAACATTATCGGGTTGAAAACCACATATCCACCAGCAAATTTTGATGATACACAAGCGGTGAGTTATTCTCAACTAAAATCTGTTGACGATAAGAAGCATAATAAGGCCGGCGACACAATGACAGGTAACCTAATAATGAGTAATAACTAAAACTTAACTGGATTACCAATAAATTCACCACCAGATGATGATACTGATACTATTAGTTATGCTCAGTTAAAAGGAGCACTCGCCCCGTATTTAAAACAATCCAGCGGACCAATGTCAGGCAACATAAATATGAGAAACAACAAAAATAACAACAACATATGTTCCAGTCAACCCTAATGATCCGACGAATAAAGCGTGTGTTGATAGTATATCTAGTGGTGGTGTAAAACGAACCAAAAATAATGCTGGGTCTATTCCAACACTTTTTAAGGCAACTGATAACCGAGTTGGGTTTGAGGTAAGCGCATCAACACGTTATCCTGAAAATTATCCTCATCATGCTTTCTCTGATAGACAAGAATGGACGACTAACGGAGAAAACAAAGACTTTTGGATCAAAATCAAATGTCCCGATGCAGTTGCTATTTGGCACTTTCATTTGCGCGGCCGATTAAACTCTAGTGTTGGACGAATTTATGATTGGCGATTGGAAGGATCAAACGATAATACAACCTGGACAACGTTGTATAGTACAGCAAATATATATATATTTCAAAAACTCGGTATTTTACAATTCCAAGTTAGAATACTGTTAACAAGTACTTTTATTTTCGAATTTATGTTGTCGCTGCTGAAGATCCGTTTCCGGGATTGACAGCATTTCAAATATACACACTCGATGATCAAATTTAATCTAATATTGTATAATAAATGTCAGAACCACCGATTATAACCGTTGCAAGAGAATTTTATGATCATATTTTTAACCTAGACAACGATGTTAGTTAAAAAGATCCTAGCGATGAATCAATAGCGAGAAATAATATCCATTTTACGAAATATATTAACATTAAAGACTTAAGTACTAAAATATCAGAAGAAATAAGTAATCTTGTTCGCGTTAGGTATATGCGAGGACCACAACTGAGAGAAGCAATAACGACTTTGATATCATAAACAGATACTGTCATCCTGATGATTGTCTAGAAGAACAAAAAAAAAAAGTTGAAATCCTGCTGAAAAAAAAAAATATTGCTTGAGCTTAACAAGGAAAATACTGATACAATAATACTATCAAATCTAATGAAGCACGAGCTTTTGGTGGAAGAGCGCAGAAGGAAAAACGAATAAACGAAAATCATGATCGTCTCAACAAACTAGCGGAATCTAAAAAAAAAAACACTTTTATTAAGAAACGAAAAATTATACAATATTTTTTCAAAGCGAGCAATTTTCAAGCATCTCGGTATGTACTACCACGACAAGGAAACCCTAGTTAAAATCGCTACTTTAACAGTGAATACAACTTTGATTATTAAGATGTACTCAAACGCAACTCTACCAATGATACGTAAAAAAAACAGAATTTGATCTACTTATTATTAACAAATCTCTGGGATAATCAAAGATCTTAAATATAAAATTAATAATTTCAGTGATGTTGAGCGAGAAAAGTTTTTTGAAGAAGTCGAACAAACAAGGTTGGAAGAAAAGATTGATTCTTACTACGACATAAGTGAAGTATATGATGTTCGACTTCCACCGCTTCAACGCTCCAGACAACTGTCAATACGAAATTATTACAATAAAATCGAGAAAATACTCACGAAACCATATGAAAAATTAATTTTGAAAGTAGCTTCTGTTATTGGTCTTCTCACAATTGAACGAGACAAACTCAGAAAAGTAATGCTAATAAATTTTATAGCCGCATACGCAATCATTAAACAATATCTTGTCCTCAAAAGGTTTACGTTGGATCAAATAAGCTTGGTACTTGAGTTTATTGATGAAACAGAAAGAGAATACGGTAATTTGGTAAATAAAACAGATTTGTATGAACGTGAAGTAGAAGACACGTTTGATTCCTACAGTAGATTAAAGAAATATGAGGTATTAACAGATGAACGATATAAGGATACTTCGTCAGATGTTTATGACAAGTACAGAGATTTTATAGCTGATCCTAACAATAATAAGTTCCGTGAGTTTCTTGATTCAATTGTTGGTACTAGAACTTTTAATACTGTATCAAAATTGTAAACGAATATTGTATAATGAAAAAATAGGTCATCGATTTCAATCATATTTCAGAAGAAATTCCAAAACAAGATGTGGACGCACTAATGCAATATTACAAATTTTATCATAAAAATCTTTGGTGTGTAAAACATTGTTACAAGTATTATATTAGAATACTTCGAGTAATATCATATTTACCACTGCTAATGACTGGCTCTGGTATAATCTCAAGTGGAGCATCATTAAACCCGTTTTTGTTAATAATATCAGGTTATGGTGTTTCTCTTGCAACAGCGTGTAAAATAATTAAGCCTCGACTTGAGACTAAAAAAAAATGCCTGCAAAATAGCAAGTGTCACATATAAAATATTACTTGATCAAATACGATCTTATTTACGAGATGTAAAATATGATATGGACGATTTAATATGCGAGTTTCATATTATTGACAGTATGTTAACATATATTCTACCAATGAGAGTATGAAATTTTATCTAAACTTTAAAAATAATCTCTAAGTGCAAAGCAGTTCGAAATAAAATTTTATAAATAAAATCAAACCGTGCTCCGTGTCGATGGGACGGGGCAGTCTTGTTGGAGATAGGGTCCTTGAGCCAAAATCCTCTTGTGGTGGAAAAAAAATATAGTTGTTGGGAAGTGGATGGATGGGAGCCTTTGGGACAGGGAAATCATACTTAATGAGAGTCTCTGGCACATGGGGATATAGTCCTTGAGCCAGAATCCTTAATATCATATGACTACATTAAAAACAAAACCAAATAAGATGTTAATTGATATATTAATAATTATAATCATATTTATAAATAATTGAACCATTCTTTGTTTGGAGCTACTGCGGACTAAAATTAGACTGGCTGGGCATTTATTTGCTTACATTGTTTTGTGGGCTTTTTATTAGTTAAATAGCACCACCATTGATTCCTTTAGTGAACCCCCACTCATCCATCCCGTGGCAATATTTTATCAAGGATGCAGTTTTGTCTCCCTTGATAAGGGGGCCCCGGGTGGCAGAGTGGTCTCAGGCGCTCGCTTTTCCAGATCACTGACATGTCACCTTTATCCGCGTGGATGTATGAGAAAGCTTGCCCGTAGCTTCTAGTGTCGACAATTCTCGTTTTTTCCCAGGGTTTTTCTTCCACCAGTATAGCATATCATATGCGGAATAATGGTGTTAATCCCACAAAACCTTTTCGATAAGCTGAAGTCATTACCTCATATGTCCGAAAAATATAGTGTGAATTATCTGAATACATTATCTTTCATTTCCATTTTTTTTTTATTTGTTACTTTGTATTATACTGGTAAATATTTATGACACGGTCAAGACTACTCGTACTCGCTCGGCCGATTTGCACCTCACTTGAGACAGTCTATTCCTACAGCCATTATCTACTGCATCCAAGACGACTATTCGCACGGCCGCCACGATATTCAGTATGTATAATATCACAAGCAAAAACAGTAAAACATGCATTGACAGCTAAGTCTGCTATTTCGACAAATGGTGCGCATTCAGAATCTGATGGTGGCAAACCATTGAGGACTCCTTGCAGTGCATTCGTCTGTCGCCGTTCGGATAGTCCTTGCGGCACTAGGTTCACGATTTCTATGCGAATTGTCTGTTTAGACATAGTACATAACCGCAGTACGAATTGTGCTATACGTAATGTATTCCTTCTTCGTATCTTGACAAACCTGCTATTAGAATTGGTGCTGCTTATATCGATGCTTTGGTCATCAAATACAACCTGTAAATCTGAAACTTTCCGAAATATCGCAGAACATCTTTTTTGTGTTATCTCGTGATATCAATATTGTTACTTTTCTGCTGAATTCACTTTATATATATATATATATATATATATATATATATATATATATATATATATATATATATATATATATATATATATATATATATATAACGTTTCCGAGAACTCTTGAATTTTTCTTTTTGCGCCATCAGTTACTATTTGCAATATTTCATTGTTATTTTTGCACTCCAACTACATTCACAGCAGAGATTTTTGAATTTGATCTAGTAGTCATTGGCAATAAGATCTCGAACTATAACATGTCTTCTCTCTGTATAGGGCTACATTATTTGTTTCAGTTGATTGAAATCGGCATAATCTTTCTGTCTTTTTATGCTATCACTTTTTACCATTCTGTTTGTTTTTATCATGCATTTTCCTGTCTATAGTTTGTGTGCAGTTTTGTTTTAGCATGCCAGTATAAATCTGTAGCTGTATTAGTTCTACAACCCTTAAATGTATTATCATCAAATTCTTCCAGCACGTAAATACACTTTCAATCTTCCCCAATGAACCAACTTCCTAAATGAGCAATATATGCATCGTTGGTATTTGGTGTTCCTTCTTTCCACCTCGTTTATCAATTTTTCAGTACAACTACCATAACATGTGTCATGTTCATTTATTGTAATAGTACAATTTCAACAGCACTAGTAGAGATATAACACATAATAGGCACGTGAATAAATCAACCAATCATTTTGATTTTATTTGCTAATCGTGGAAGAGACTAAAGATCTTACTATGTTAAATTCAACTAGTGATTCAGCTCTGTCTTATATCCTTTACTGCACATTCTCCCCTGAATGCATATGAAGGTCACTTTTGTGTAAAAGATGCTAATTAAATGAATAATTATCTTAGCTGTCGTGATCAATGTTGCAGCGAGTGTGAAATAAACCTTTAATTAGCACACTTGGGCATAAAATGTCAGATAAGTACAGTCGATTAAGTGACTGTACATACAACAATGATTTTGAAATGGACCAGACAATTTGGTCAATGCAGACGACACCGAAGGACAATAATAACAGGAGCACGAAAACGTAATTAGTAACAACAACAAAAACAAACATTGCAACAATAACAACTGCAACAATAATATAAAAGTAACAACATGAACAGCAATAATAATAATAATAATAATAATAATACATTCTTCCAATGTGGACTGTGACTACAAAATGAACTGAGCGTAGTTCCAAAACTATTTTTAATAAAGGACAGAGAGGAAGGGCTCATTTAATGCTATACCATCACAGATGAATATGAAACCAAAGTTTTCAACTTATTTCTTTTAGTAGGGTAGTATATGATGGAACGGGACCACCCTACCATATTTAACCGTGTGAAACCAAAACTGTCAAGTTTTGCATATTCCTTATCTCATATCGCTACACGACAACATTTCTGGATCACTGGCATACTTTTAAAACAAAAATACTATCGAGTCACTCGACCAATGTAATATATTTATTAGTGATATTCATGTACTCATCTGCAAAACCAGTTAACCTGATTAAAGCAGACAGTCAGTTTTGTGTAGTACATCTTGTATCTCTATATAGGATTACACGAGGACAGCTCATATTTTTAAAACAAATATGTCCTCAAGTCACTTGCTACTTTCTTGTATATAAGATAAAAAAATAACTGGGGACATTTCTTCATTGCACATTGACCCGAGTGCTAGCAGACCAAGATATACGGTAGACAAGTGCACACAAAAATTAATGAATGATGGATCGCTGGGCCATAAATTGCATGAGGTATTTCCAGTGGCTAATACGAAATAAGATTTGACAATTTGCATCAGTTAAGTGTTAATTTGTATACACTTTATATGACAGGCTGCACAAAGTGATACATAAAAATGCAGTTGTATCAGTTAGCAAAATAATAATATTCTACACAATCAAAACTGTGAAAGAAAGAGACCTTTAAATTGATAATGTGCGAAAGAAAATGCAAAATATGGCTGACTTTTTGCAAGACATCAAACATTACAGGCACTGCGAGAAAGACAGCAACAATAAACTGGCGTTAGAAAAACTTACGAGACCAGCAGTGTGAAGAACTGTTTTGTCGAATTCCGTGCACAATTAAATGCTAAATCGTATTATCAGACATCAGAACTGAAAAGAATATCAAAAGTTTCCTACTCGAATAATCATTCGATGTATAGAGATAAGATTTTGATTATTCGAATATTCGTTGACGTTAATAATGGTATCGAATCCATCCACTGTTCTGTGTTTTCTTTGTTATTTATTAATACCCCTGCTCCCTGCTAATCACATTCAAAACACTGTGAACTCGGTCAAATAATTCTAATAAAATTACATTTTAGAGTCTTTAGTAAACTTTAAAAGGATTTAAACTGAAAGTAAATTAAATACATCTGCCCTTATATATGTTATTTAAACTCGTAATTCCATAATTAGACCGATTTCGTTTATTCCAATTTTTCTGGTACTTCTTCACACACACATACACCTCTCTCTCTCTCTCTCTCTCTCTCTCTCTCTAAAGATGTTAAGACATTCATGTAATCAATGTGGCGTTGACATTAAAAAAAATGCCAAAAAACACGAACTACAGACAAAAAAATCAAGCTTCAAGTATTAACGTTTATAAATAAAATATCCGCAATATTATGAAAATTGTCAGTGACTGAACTTGCATGACTACTTTCTATTCGATATTCAGTGTCACCCATATAGTATCGTTTAAATGTTACACTGCATTAGAGAAGAACGAGTTTATAGGAGAAACTCTTTGCTAGATATAGTAATAAAAGTGCTTGAGCAGCGATTTTAAATCACCTCACCTCACAATCGTAATCACGTCTGAAAACGATGGGGAAATCTGGATTTGATGAGAGTTGATTGCAAACCGAAATGAAGTGCTAATCGAAATTTGGGTACAGTGACTGTAACTAAACTTGACAGCAAGCTTTCCAATACCATACATTTCACGTTTGAAAGCAGAGATTAACAAACTAAAGAACCAAAATCTTTACAGATAAATAAACTCACGCTCATTAAAATATTTCGCTTAAAGTTATTATGTTTTGAAGTCTGCCGACCAATCACTCTGTGCTGAGCCGCACCCCAATATTGTTTTACATACATACATACATACATACATACATACGGACAAACAGATGGATAGTTAACAGAATTCGTGTAATATTGGTTATTTGTTATGAATATATTATTGGATTTCGGTGTCAAAGCAAAGAAATTAAGTATACAATATGTTCCCTACAACATTTACTACACAGTTAAATTTACTGTACATTTAATAATGCAACAACCCGATTAAAATAAATTAGATTTATCCTGTTCTAGATGGCATTAAGTCGCGCATTATCAACAAAAAAGACATATCTCAAATCCAGATCAGATTAAAATTAATCCCCAAGCCTAAATGTATTAATCACACTGCTTTCAACACTTTCCAGATGAAGCAGAACTATGCTAAGTTTGTATATGAACTTATCGTTTTATTCAATGGAACAACACCGTACAAAGCCACATACGTACGAGGCTTTTCATATTTGCCAGTATAATGATATGCTACACGAATGAACGAATGTGAATTCCCGTTTGAAAAGAAACCCAGTATGTTCCTTTTGCTTCCATTTGAAATGACCTAAGACAGACATAGAAAGATTACCCTCTCTAGACACAGGGAAATTTTTAACAACTCTATTTACATCATATGACGGTTATTCAGCTTTGAGCCCTGAAAGTTCGTTTCTTTGTCGTCGTCAATGACGACGATGATAATGATGATGATGTTGTTCTTATATACTGTCACAACCACATTCAATTTTAAGAACTCTCGACACATCGAGCATTAAAAGGTCGCCTTAGTATTCGGACAACACGGTCCTGACCAATAGGACTCATAGAGAACAAGTTAAACATATTAGCAAGGGAAATAACGCAACCATTTTATATAAATTTACTCCCTGATGCGCACACCAGAATATAACAGCCACTGTGAAAGACTATAGTTGTAGAGATTTAACACAAAAGCATGTATGTGTCATACAATTATTTAAACTCTAGTTAAATATTTTTCAAAAGTTGAAAATGGAGGAAAGATTTTTAAGAAAATTGTTCCTATACCAAGCTACTGAAAGTCACTAGCTTCATCTAACCACTTACAAACATTAATTACATACTGTAACGTATGAGTTCAAACTTGTACAAATATACAGCTCAGGAAGTTTGGCAGTTAAATAACTATTTGCTTAACTTATTTTTTAGGTGTGCAAACATTTAGTCACTCTTTAAATCAAAGAATTAAATATTGCGACTTTGCAAGTATTTCTCCAATTGGCAGTTTCTACACGTGCAGATCGTCATTTGATAGCGAGGCGAAATATGGGAAGAGGTAGGGGTGTACAGCACTTTCGATTGTATTTCTTCCAAAAATGCAGACTTCGCTCTTGCAGATAAAAGCAAAGCTCTGTTCCCAGCAGCTTGTGGAAAATAAGTGTTCTTGGGATCACTTCCTGTTCTAACAGCATCATGTACATGGACTACTCCATACTTGGGAGCTGATTTACCAAATTTATCCAGCGGGAACTGCTGTATGTTTGGTGCTTGCATTGTTGGTGAAGGTTGCGCTGCAATTGGTGGTAGTGGTATTGGTTGCTTAGGAACTTGTCGATTTCTTTGAACCTTAGCGGGAATAGGTTTCTTCACTTTTTCTTTTTTAGAGATGAACTCTTTATTCTCTTCACGTTGTTTCTTCCTCCACCTATCACCATATACTCCAGTGTATAGCGGTTTTTTATCCGTCCATTTATATTCCCGGATAGGATATTCTGGTCCATTCTTTGTCTTCAGATTACTTTCTCGTACACGTTCGTACAGGTGTACTTTCTTGTACTCGTGGTATGTGTTATAAGGCTTATAAGAATTATAAGGTTTGTATTTATACTCTTGAACCTGTATATCTGGACCGAGCCGAAATTGGAATGGTATGTCTTTTGACCTCATCGCAAGTGATCAATGGTTCCTGTTCATTCCCATTAAATCATCCACGTTTAATTTTGACTTCACTTTTAAATAGTCCACATTTTACTTTGCGTTCGCGTTAAATAGGTCACACGTTAATTTGTCTTTGTGTTAATTGCTCAACGTTTAACTTTGATTTTGTGTTAAATGCTCCACGTTTAAATTTACCTTCATATTTAAAAGTCCACTTTATTTTTACTTTTGTGCTATAGTTTACAGTTTACTCAGTCTTCGTGTTATATAATCCACGTTTTCCTTTCAAATGGAACTCTGTACATTTAATTTTGACATCGTTTTATATAATCCACATTTTGCTTTGCGTTCATGCTGCAGTCTTTGCATTAAATAGTTCATATTTTACTTAACAGTCACGTAATATAACAAATGTTTTAGTCACCTCAGAACGTAGAATACACGACACATAACTACGTCCGGTTCTTCGCGTTCAATATATTGTGTTCTTTTCACACTTTGTGGCAAAATTTATATAAATTGTAGGTAACTCTTCTTTATCGCAATATTAAATGTTGAGTCCATTTTTTACTAACAAGAAAACTGAAAAACAAAAAGGATAGAAATAAGAAATAAAATTGAATGTGGGTAATAGCTATCCAATTTACAATACGTAAATGAGTTGCCTATACATTATAGCTATAATTGTATTTCTACATTATTCCATGAAATAACTAATAAGAAGTAGATGTAAGCTCATTCGAAGAGATGATTTCCTCCATAGTTATTTCAGTGATAAGTACATTCGTAAAATAGAGCTTAATTTTACTTAAAGAGGAGCTTCATGCCATAGTAAGAAATATAAAACTGACTTCCCTTCATTTTTTTTTTTTAGTTTTACTGAAATAATTAGAAAACGTATAAACTGTTGTGTAACACTAGGATGCTGATAATGAAAGAATAAAGCAAATGCTTTCTTCTACCAGAAATTGAGATTAACCTATAATGCTACAGTTATGGATACAAATGGCTTTTGACTAACTCAGATTCTAATTTTTAAGCTGTTAGATGTATGTGCACAGAGTGATTTTGTTTGTACTTGTTTTCGCATATTTACACGTGCGTGTGTGTGTGTGTGTGTGTGTGTGTGTGTGTGTGTGTGTAGAGAGAGAGAGAGAGAGAGAGAGAGAGAGAGAGAGAGAGAGAGAGAGAGAGATGTACCTTAGAAACCATGGTCCTTTTGACATTGTGAGAATAGGAAACCCCAGTCACCTTCGAATATATGTAAGTGAAATTAAATATCGATCTCTAACTTAGAGCTATCAATATTATCGTACCATTCAAATATTTAAATTTGATATAAGCAGCACGCCCCAGGCCAATATATTACTCGTTGTGGATGGATGAGCATTGAACAAATGAATGGATTGTACTAAGCACGTTGGTGACTTGTGTTGGCACAGATATAAACTATACAACGAACTCAGACACACCCAAGCTTGCGATTTCGTCGCCCAAATAAAGCAACAAAGCACTACTTTAATGTTTACATTTAAATTTTTGGAACTGTGCTTTAAACCAGCACCAGATAGCCAGTATTGTGCGAAACGTGCCTTTTAACCCTCCTCCTCCTCCTCCTCCTTCTATTACGTTAATTTTCATACAATTTTAAGGTGCGTTAGGATCTCCACAGTGGACAACAGACAGTGTCTGACATCTATTTAGTTGACACACACGGTGTTGGATATCTGTATAGTGGACATACACGGTGTTAGGCATCTCTGTAGTGGGCACACACGGTATTCCACAGGTAAATAAATTTCGACTAAACAGTA
>JAECUM010072862.1:0-17652 GCA_016617855.1 Megalonaias nervosa | reverse complement strand
TATATATATATATGAAAATCCATACATTCATACAGGCATACATACAGTACGTGAGAGAAATTGAAGAATGTGCCAAACCTAATTCACTCTGTGCTATAGTATTTAGATGAAATACTTTTAAATATCGGTCGCATATATTGAACATCAGTCTGCATATGTATAAGTACATTCAGACATTATATGCATAGGTAAACATATTTGCCATTACTCGAGCACATGCATCTATACAGACATTTTGACAAACATAAAGTTAGATGGGTTGACAAATGCGTGCAACATACATGAGAAAAGATAATTATATGAGAAAATCTTTGCTACTTTTGCAAATTTTCTTGAGATTGCATATATAGTCATAATTTTGTTTTCTTTCTTTTGAAAGTTTGATTCAAAGATTGTATTACACAATTAAATAAATCTACATAGTGTTGTACTTCAGAACTTGCTAGAGTCATTGCTCTTCTACTCGTCGTACCTGTTGCTATAAATAATCGTGACCCCAAGAACCCTGAAATTTTGCCCCGAAGCTTTTCTTGTATGTAGAACATAAGTTTCACAAATAGCATCAAAACCAAAGCTGAAATGTAGCGACAGTATATATATATATATATATATATATATATATATATACCTCCCGCATATATATATATATATATATATATATGCATACGCCATATATATATATATATATATATATATACAGTGTATCATCAAAATGGAGTAGGATGATACTGTTATAGTCGCTGCTGATTTTCTGACCATGATTTTTCATGTATAAAGCACGTTCATACAGCTGCAATATTGAAACATATACAGAATAGTGTTAGGAATTATTTATATTAGAGCCTTTGAGAAGACACGTATTAAAAAATGCCCTTGAGAATTTAGAATTAAATGACAAATGACTCTTTAGTTTGGAAATCTATTGAGAACATTGCCTCTGTGTGCAAGGAGGGCATACCTTGTCAAAACAACAACATGATTGTTTCTACCTTGAGATTCCTTATCCATATTGTCTGTAGAATTAAATGAATAGTGCATGGTTGTTATTACTTATGCAATATTTAATGTATTATTATGACTAACTTTATTTGAATCTTGAATGATGTTCATGAATTAAGTAGTTGTCCCATTGAAGGCCCCATTAAATGGTCAGTAAAGAATTAAAATTTAGAGGCACTGGCTTCATTACTGTATTATAAATTAGAAATTAATGCTTGAATGATGGAACACTATAGTATTAATGTTGCTAACTCAGCAACATAACATAGGTACCCTAGTCCTACTATGTAAGATGTTGCTCGTGATATGTATAGTAGGATTAGGGGTGGCCATTGTCTTACTTCCTGAACAAACCATGCCGGTGGCCTAGTGGTTAGATCATCTGCCTTGGATACAGGAGATCGTGGGTTCGAACCCCGGCCGAGTCATACCAAAGACTTTTAAAAATGGTACTAGCACTCAGCATTACATATTGTATTCTCTGGATAGCTAATCCAGACGTGCGGTACATTTGCCGGGACTGCGTTTCGCTAGGTCTTCTCGGCATGTATTAAAATTATATGTCAGTACCGCTTTTTTCTTAGTCTAATGTATTTGTGATTTTTGTAGCTATGACATAGTTGTATATTATGTTTTTTACTCTGTTTCTTGCTTTTTACTGCTATTCTGCTTTGGATGATTTTACATTATTGTGTGAACGTTTTCCAGGTAGACTTCTACCTTCAATTATATTAGGAAATGTCTTTGTTTGTTAAATTTAATTTTCCACTTATTTACGGACAGCGACGTGTACTTAATTTTAATGGTAACACCTTCCATTTTTATTTTTAAATTTAGAAAAAGTTTAATAAACATGTACTGATGTCATTTGAATGCTTTTGCATTTGCAAGCTATCTTAAAATTGGTTTGAAGTTATCTTCAAGTTATCTTCAAATTGTTTTCAAATTATTGTTTTTTGAATGCAGCTAGTCCTTGAGCAAAGCAGTAGGAGGGGAATTGCATTCTGGACTTGATGTCCTCTTCGTTTGCTTTTTGATCGCTATCCTTTTCTAAAATTAATGTGATTAAAACTTATCAAGCAGCATTGGTTGATGAAACTGATAATCTGTAACCCAATTAAAGTTTCGAACTAGATTTGCTAGTAAAATTTCTTTTATAAACTCGTTCTGGAATTCATTTAAATGATCAATTCGAAGAATATTGCTCACTACAAGTGTTACCCTGATACAACTACATCTGATAGAAATTTTGATGTTTTAGCTGTGTTACATCTATGGGTTTAAACGTACGTATCGGAGCAAGGCAACCCTACAAGAATTCATGTTTTCAAAACGTATATTTATTTCAATAAAATATGAAATCAAACAAGGAGAAAAAATTAAAAATAACTTAATGTGTATGAAGTTCTGGTATGTAGTACTAAAATACTAATAATCCTGAGCGTGTTTCGTCATTATATATTGTCCTATTACGTTTCAGATAAACAATCCCTGATTCAGAATTACTTCTAAACTTTCTCAGCAATTTAATTTTATTACTTCAGTATCGTGAAAAACTTATCGTAAACATAACAAGTCATGTGCTGAGCATCAAATGTCAATCAACCAATCAAATGATAGAGCGAGCGTGTCAGAGCAATTTTACTTTGGTTTCCCACGCTTGTTCATGCGACACACAATTAATACTTTCGAGTTTATTCTGACCTGCTTCAGTTCTTTATTTCGCATAGATCAACCTTGTGAAGAAAATTCTACTATGGAGTATAAATGTACTTTCCCAATAGTACTAACCATTGAATTAAACAGCATAAATTATAACTTTATAGTCTCAAACAATTTCAATTAAATGTATATTATAAATTCAAAAGATAATACACAATTCGTAAATGGTTGATACGGCATTTACAGAGATTTCTTATGTTTCTTTGGACTTTTATGAATGCATTTTATTCAAATCGTTTTAAGTTAAGCGTTTACCAGTTTGCCTTAGAAGGTAAATTTGTTTACATGTTTTCAATTCCTGTTTTTATTGTTTTCCTATGCTTTAACGTACGTATGTTTTGAACTATTAATTCATGTACAGACCTTATTATCTTGATCGGATTCTGCAGATTCCAATTCTAATTAATTTATTTTTGATGCATTTAAATAGTGTAAAATGGCTGAATAAGGTATTGTCAACAGTTTGAGAGTCATGGTTTTGATGATACATTATATGACAGAGTTATGACATTTATAATAGTGATCAAATTATCCTTGTAATTCCTGAAGAAGATACGTCAACAAGGATTTAATACCCATCACCAAACAGCTCAAGAGTTAAATGCATTGATAACTAATGAACCAAGAATATATCAAGCATAGATCGTACATAGACGAAACGCAATTTAATTCAATAAAGCCTCCAATATTCTTTTTGAAAATGCACTGCATTAGGAAGAGAGCTGTAGGGAAAGTATTCAACTTCACAGATTGGCACTCATGATAAGATTCGATCAACAAACACAATACGAGCAAAATAGGTGGAATTTATTTTTCTGCGTTTGCTAGGATAGAGAAAGAAGGAAAATTATAGAATGAACCAAGTTATAAACATACAGGATCAGACCGTTCAAAAGATACGAAGATGGCAAATGCTTCTGAAGGCATGGAAATGAAAGTAATTAACAGAAATTAATTATTTTACATCCAGGAAAAAGAAACATACAATTTTTAACTTCAAGTATTGCTAAAGGGCGATTAATAAAGGGAAGGTGCATGTATCCAAGCAAAACAGCGACAGTAAATAAATAGCAAACTAAAACCGGGACATAAGTATTTTCTTATTTGTATCATGATCATTTGTATTGCGTGTATACAGTTTACCATATTTATCCCCATCGTCATCATTTAAATCATTCTAAACTTAGTCTTGCAAATGACCATTCTTCCATCATCAGTCTTCGTTCTATTAACATATGCAGACTGAAAAAAGGTATTGATCTTATGTTCACAGCTTTTGTTGTTTGCCACTTGACGAAATATTAAATATTTTATGGCAGTTTCCTATCTTACATTCTTTACCTCCACCAATGATAAAGGTTAGTCTATCATTTGAGCCTAAAATACATATCTGAACTCCTGTTGTGATGCCTCATTAGAGGCAGAGGCTTGTTCAATTAAAATCAATTATTCAAGAAAATTTGTACTGATTTTTGAATTGTATATGTGAACAATGTAATAGATGTTCTACTTTGTACCTGAGCAGCAAAATTGACTATCACGTATGATCTAATACTCTTATTTAAAGGAGAAATGCATTCAGCAGTGGTATAGTATAACACTCTGGGGTAAATATGGAAATCATATGCTAAAATTGTCCATACGTTTAAATGTATGGGATTATGTAGGGACAAGCGGAATTTAACAGAAGGTACTGCACGGAGACATACAGTGATGAAAATGGTTTATCATACTTAGATCGTTACAGCAATTAGGAGGGAAATTAACCATTGGTCAATTAACCGCACAGACCGCCCCGGCCGCCTAAGTGGTTCGGTCGCCCGCCCTGGATGCGGAAGGTCGCGGATTCGAATTCCGGCCGAGTCATACCAAAGACTTATAAAAATGGTACTAAAAGCTGCCTCGCTTGGTGCTCAGGATTAAGAGGTATTAGGAATGGTCGGCCCGGAATTAGGATCATGTGACTTGGTGGGACATGATGCTATAAACTGCCACACTGCATTCCTCGTTGCGATATGGCTGAAACATTGTTAAAGCTACGTTAAACATAAAAATCACACTCCCTTACGCACATAAACCAGACAAGGGTAAGATTGGAAAGAATGGGTATAACATGTAATTGAAAATCATTTTAAACTTAATAACTTTCCTATCCCGTTATAACTTCCTTAATATTCCACTATAAAGAAAGCTAAACCTATTTTACGTACCTACTGTCACAGAATAAGGCGAGAAATAACTTGGATTTGCCTTAGATCTAGTTTTGACCATTATTCGTTGTGCATGCGTACAACGTTACCTGGGGTGAATAATTGTTTCTCCAGGTAAGCGACTGTACAAACATGTATCTCGTCGGAATCTACATGCGACGAGAGTCACGAAAAGCATGAGTATTTTACCCTGACTATTATTCACTCTCCTATGGATTTAAGGTTGAATCTATTTCAAACTGACACATTGGTCATTTGGATCTTGTCGAGGAGTGTACGTTCTCCATTTTTGTCTACAGCCATAGGGGTAAGTGTTACATTTTAGTTTGATATGTGAAGCATATTCAGTTTTAATGTCGAGTGTGAAATGTTGTCTTTACCACAACGCAGATTTGAAACGAACTTTTGAATTGTTACAAGGTCCTATTAAAGCCTTTAAGTTAGTAGCGTGTATCTATAGATTGTAATTATGTACCTTTTATTGTGACCAGTTTGATTTTATTATTGTAGCTGTGTATGTGGATGCATAGCGGTGGAGCTGTGTATGTGGATGCATTGCGGTGGAGCTGTGTATGTGGATGCATAGCGGTGGAGTTGTGTATGTGGATTCATAGCGGTGGAGCTCTGTATGTGGATGCATAGCGGTGGAGCTGTGTATGTGGATGCATAGATGTATAACTGTGTAGCTGTGCCTATGTGTATGCAAATACATCAGACTGACGGTCTGGCTGTCTGTATGGCGTGAAATCAAGTCCCTACAAGGAAGGAACTGCATGATGTATAAACTTGTTCGCATGGTGGATCCGTGAAGGGTGGATGGGGCCAAAACAAGTGAGCCGACCCAGGAATTCCGGAGAATTGTATGGTTTTGACAAATGGACTCATAAACCAAGTCAAATGGTTTCGGATGCAAGTTTTTACAAATAGTTATCGTAGGACTGAGTCACGAGTCATTGTTTGCTGCAATCGTTGTATTGTTTAACATTGTAAGTATTTGTTTCAATTGATGATGATTTAATTGAATACAATTTGAGTTATGGTATCATCATATGAGATTATTTGAGTCTCGTTTACATTCCAGGAGATTATGTGAATCTCCCTTTCATTTACATTAGACGAGATTATGTGAATCTCCCTTTCATTTACATTAGACGAGAATAGGTGAATCTCCCTTTCATTTACATTAGACGAGATTAGGTGAATCTCCCGTTCATTTACCATGTGCATGTTAGGTGAATCTCCCTTTCATTTACCATGTGCATGTTAGGTGAACCTCCCGTTCATTTACCATGTGCATGTTAGGTGAATCTCCCTTTCATTTACCATGTGCATGTTAGGTGAACCTCCCTTTCATTTACCATGTGCATGTTAGGTGAACATCCTTTTCATTTGCATGTGACGATCATTTGGGAATGTGTTAGTAATTGAACGAGTCATATGTTTGGAGCGTGAAAGAATCATCCTATATTTTTTTATGAATTCATTTTATAAACCTATATCATTCATCACATGTGTTTGTGTTGTTCATTTAGTCCAAGAAGAAAAGCCCACTCGGTTTCAATTCTGTTACACCTACCATCTCCCTTTTAATCCAAACTGTGATTCTTACCACACTTACAGTATCTATAAACCTTTTCAGTGAAGTGAAATAAAATAAATAGTACAAGCCCACATTACGCACGCAGACATATTGCATGCCAATTCACAAACGGATTGAAAGAAGATAGAGGTGTTTAATACATGCACATATAACCCTTCGAAAAATATACACTTAAGAAGAAACTTTGGCATGCTTTTCACAATCCAATCATAAACAATCCGACTCTGAGCTTTATGCATAATTCGTGTCATCATATGTATTCATAGTTTGCTTTACTGCATTTAATGCTTTCACTAGAATTGTTTTCTTTTAATTGGCAGATTGATTTAGTATAATGTGAGCCTTATTTTGTTCTTGACTTTTTATTACAATTTTGCGATTGTAAATTGACAGAGCACAGCCTACTCGACATCAAGCTACTTCTTTCTATATTAAACTTTTAGATATAATTTGTTATCAAACCAAAGATTGAAAAGGAAACTAAAAACTGTTGGGAGTTTGCAAAAGGCAAAACGAAGCTAAAGGTCTAAGTATAATTAGTGTAATGTGACCTAGGAAAATCAAATATGGAGAGAAGACGCACTTAAGTTTATTTCGTTACAGATGTGTTAAGTTCTAAGTTTAATATGATTGTTTGAAATGGGTCCTATCAGAAGATTCAACGGAAAGAAGAGCAAGCACACACTATAAAAATAATAGACTTTGGCACACATTTTACAATTTAGTTGCAATGGTATACGTCCTAGGTTTAATGCTGCCATTAAACTGCTACGTATTGAACGTTTTTTATCAATTGTTTGCAGAAGAAAACGAAATATTAATATTTAGTTTTGCGAGTTGGATAATGTTTACAATTTTGACAATTATAAATTTAGCACAGACATTATCACCTACTCTCTCTCATCTCTCTATTTATCTATGTTTCTATTTATATATTTATCTATTTGTCTGTCTGTCTGTATGTCCTTCGATCTGTCTGTCTATATGTTTGTCCTTATATATAGCTCTCTCTCTCTCCCTCTCTCTCTCTCTCCCTCTCTCTCTCTCTCTCTATATATATATATATATATATATATATATATATATATATATATATATATATATATATATGTCGTCAGTCCGTCCTTCTATTTATATATATGTCCGTCCGTCCTTCTAAGTAGCTGTCCGTTCGTCCGTCCTTCCCTCCTTGTGCCTATCTATGTCTCTATCCGTTTATCTGTCCATCTATTTCTGTCCATCTCTCTATCCGTCTCTTCATCTCTAACTCTGTCCATCTCTCTATCCGCCTCTCCGTCTCTCTCTGTCTGTCCATCTCTTTATCCGCCTCTCCGTCTCTGTCTGTCCATCTCTTTATCCGCCTCTCGGTCTATCTCTGTCTGTCCATCTCTCTATCCGCCTCTCTCTATCTCTGTCTGTCCATCTCTCCACCCGTCTATCTGTCTCTATCCGTCCATCTCTCCACCCGTCTATCTGTCTCTATCTCTCTATCTGCCCATCTCTCCACCCGCATGCATGTTTACATGTATGTATGTATGAATTTATGTATGCATTTATATATGTGTGTATGTAATATATGTATGTATGGATGCATGCATTCATGTATGTATGATAAGGATAGGTAAGTTAGTCAAATCATTTGAATAAACAAACTCCACAGAAAACAAGGCATTGCGAATGTCCACACGTTTGACAGCATGCTCGTAGCAATAACATTTTTTTTTTCCGTCACAATCTCCTTCTTACAACCAAGTCGTTGAAGCACCAATTTATCACTAAATTTATGAGAACGAACAGACGAGAAAAAGAAACAAGACCATTGCAAGCATTTTATCTTTTTGATATTAAATGTTTGCATGAGGCTTGAATTCCTATTCCTACAGTTTTAATGGTTCAATGCAAAATGTGCATTCAAGAACCTTTATTTCAGCGTTGTTGATATTGTGGCATGATTTCATGAGGACATAACAATAATTGTAGCTCTCGTTTTATTTCTTTTTTTCCTGAGTGGATTTTAGACCCCAAAGACGTCACTTTGAGCAAACGGACATTGTCATTGATACGCTACAGTCATTTTTCAGTGTTATTTTATATTACTTATGATAGTATAACTTAAATGTCAAAACTAGCTAAAGCATATTTTCCACATTTTTTAATACAGAAACAAATCAACATGTCGTTCTTCCGCAGATGCCCCCATTTTAACACCATGACCTCGATGGGATACTAACAAAGAGTCTTTCTATGCCTGATATGAAACACATTCTTGGGTGGATTATTTGAAATTTAAATACGGCATGTTTAGGTATTGTCAACATTATGGATCACGCTCATTCGATGAACCTTTTACTATTGCCAAAACGTGTGAATGAGAATACAGAAAAGTTCATGTCTAAAAGCAAAGTAACCGTCTTACCTCAGCCATACATTCATGCTGTCAGCGATCAATATGCAGCCAAAGCCTTACGTTGGGAATGTTGCGTGTGCAAACTCAATAAAAGCGGATGCATAATGTTAGAAATGGCGCTGGATAAGATAAATAAGGTTTGATCTTTTCAAGTAGATACGATTCAAAATACAAAACTCACAGAGCATGCATCTCAAAAGTGTTTGTCAAGGGATCCCTACCTACTTTCCCCAACGAGATCTGCTTAATTACTAATGAACTTCTGTCAAGAAATTTGAAAAAAGAGATATGTAAGGCGTCATAATACTTCACTATTTGGTGAACGTTGTAGTAACGATGGTGCAGATGGAGATCAAAACAATCAACCATAAAGAGCTTCACAGTGAAAGGTTCACTCCAAGAAACGCACTCCGTTCGATCTTCACCCTTTAATAATCTAAGAGTACGTTATACATGTATTAACATTCTTAACATTCTAATTATCGTCCTTACAGAGGGTTACGTAGTAAGGAGGCCATTCGACTTCAATTGGTTTGATCACATGGAGCTTGTTATTGGCACCATCATTAAATGATGCTTGGCACTTAATAATGAGGATTGTTTTACCAACTTTCAAATCAGTGTATGACCTTTAAACATATGTTGTAGTGATAGAATTTGAAAGAATGGAATCTGAAAGATAGGAGACATGACAGGAACATATTTTTTTTTATTCCTATCACTTCTCTGCCAGGCAATGGTTCAAAGTGTGATGTCTCATTTTTGAAGTCTGGAAATATAACATTTTCATCAGTAATATTCTAACCTATGATTTCAGATGATGGGTATTACTACTCAGTTGTTTCCAATACATTGACATAAATGTATATAAATATACATGCCCGAAGCATGCAAACATGAAACATGTACATACTTCTATTCACTGTGTATAACATGAAACAGGAGGAATCAACAGCTCAAAACTGAAGTAAAGCAATTTGGGAAGATAAGACCTTCAGAAAAAAAAGAGAGAAGATAAAAGCTAAATCTGTGAAAATTGTGTGAAAGGTATTTAAAATAACATATACATGTTTAACATAAACAGTAAAAACGATTGGCAAAACATTTGAAATCTAAACCACATTTATATGATAGTCGTGTATCAGCTGCTTACATTATGACTTCATTTTAAAATCTGTGTTATCAGTTAGTCCATTAAAGTTTTGAAGATTGATATTTCGAACATTTGTGGCTTCAGTACCTCCTTCATAAACTTGTTTGTATCCATATGAACATAAATATTCTCAAAATAGGTAAACTGTTAACACATGACATGCAGTAGACATGGATCTTTCAAACAGAAACAGTGTACTGAAGGCCACTTATGCATACATGTATATTAATGTCATGCACAACGATGTAATTTGCAAAGGTAAAAATGAGAAACAAAGCAATTTCTGTAAAACATCTTATTACTATATAAATATTAGTAAGAGAAGCGTTTGTGTTTGTTTTGTTCTTCAGAGTGACTTTGACCTCTGACCCACGAATGGGCAGGTTTCTTTCTTACCCGAAGTGAAAGGCATACATTAAGTTTCTCTGAGATGTTTTATATAACATGTACTGCTATCTTATAAATATTATTCTTATGTTTCCATCAGTGACCTTGACCATCCACATTTGACTATAACACCAACTGGATTCTTCCTTAATGCAAGTGAAAGTTATTCAAAATGTTGAGGAACTGGAGATGGTTGACAACTCGTTTATTCTGCTGAACCATTTTTATGTTTCTTCAAGCAGTGACAATGACTTAAGCTAAATATTTATAGTGTTAGTCTTTACTTTCAGTGCAAACCGTCCAAAAACTTTTTTAACCAGAATTGTACAGTGCTGAATTATTACAGCAATTGATGTACTTGAAATATAAAATTGTAATTGCAAGAAAATCCCGCCTAACAAAAGTAGTGAGCAATTATAATTGGTTACACATCCTGAAAAAGTAATGCAAGGTTATACTTACTTTTATATTACAAGTGTTATTTGCTATAATTTGTTTTCATCTAGTTATACATTTGAGAAACTGTTCTATTGGAAGAAGGACCCGTTCACATATTTGTGTGTTATTAGTTCTAGAAAAGTAGATTCAATGTGCTACGTTAAACACGTAGTGCGAAGAACATTGTTCTGTGTAAAAGGTGAGTTAGTCAATAAGAACCTCTACCTATGGCAGAGTGAACACTAATCATGTAATTTTACTATAATTACAGGATAGAAAAGTATAATATTCTTTATTACATTTCCAATAGTAGTCTAAACAACACTTATAGTACATGTAGATAATGGCGAATCAATGCAGTTTATTCTTACTTTTGAAAATTGTGACAGTCAGATAACATCATAACACAAGATAATCCGCAATATAGAATCTCAAAATACAAAAATCCATAAAATCTGGAGAAGCCATCGCAACCTTGGCATAGTTTCTTGCAATTCTCGTAACCGCCAAATAACTGTATATATTGCCAATAACAGTGAAAACATCAGACTGACTTTATTTGTAGTATCCCTGTGGTGGGTCCTGTGAGGAAAACCGTGTCACAATTTCCATGACTAACACGTTGAACAGCAGTGACATCGAATCAATAAGCAGGCAAGACGTTAATATAAAAGGCTCTATTCCATTATGATCGTTTGTTTGCAACCATTAAAACTAGCGAATTTTAAAATCCTAATAATTAAAATACCTTGCAAGATGATAAACGTACAACACAACATAATTCACATTTAC
This sequence comes from Megalonaias nervosa, assembly GCA_016617855.1. Lineage (NCBI taxonomy): Eukaryota > Metazoa > Mollusca > Bivalvia > Unionida > Unionidae > Megalonaias > Megalonaias nervosa. The sequence goes on along the minus strand of JAECUM010072862.1, from coordinate 5,944 downwards.
AAGGTCAGTATAAGTCAATTGCAGCACTTCAAAATTTGGAGTGCACAGAAATGAGGCATTCAAATTTCAAACACGTGAGAAAAATGGCAATCTAAAATGCATCATTATCATCGGCAACACATTCACTGTAGTTATCAAATATTATGTACAAATTACTGGTAAAAGACAACTAATCTAAATATGTCAGACTGGAAGTATGAAACATGTATAATTACTCTATGAACGATTGCTCAAATCAAGAAGAGTGCAAAGAACAGTATATCATATGCTCTATATATAGGCAAAAAAATAATTTTGGTCCATTTTCTTTATCAGGTATTGTGACTATGACCCTTGTTCCCTAACTAAATTAATTCCAAGTGCAAATAATGAATACAGTTTGGATAATGTCATGAAGAAATGTTTTTGCTCACCATTTATTTTTAAGTCACAATGACAATGACCTTGCAGGACCAACCAATCATTAAATTCCTTCTTTTCCTCAAGTGGAAGACATTTACAAGTTTGATAGCCTAAGAGGACAGAGCATTATTTTTTGTATGGAACTTTCTTCTTTCTTTCAATCACAGTGTTATCGACCGTTTTCAATGAATGACTAGGTCACTTTGGTGGTCATATCAGAAGTGCGAGCAGAGCTCTTTTCGCTTAGGACCAAGCAGATCATGGGATGAATATGTGTAAAGTTTCATGGAAAGTCATTCAATACTTTATAAATAATTGCGATAGACCCGTGGTAAAGAATGGACAGATGACAAACATCAGACTATTCCATAAGATGTCAGTTTCTATAACCAGTAAAGTTAAACATTACTACAGTTGCAAGCTATCCAAACAGCTTTGTCACTAGATAATTTGAGTTATTGCGCAAAACTGAAATTAACAACAGACAGACTGACAGAGGTCATCGCAACATAATAAAATAATATAAACCTCTATGAACAAACACTAATTGTATGCGTATTTACATAAAGTCTCCCTTCAAATTTAGTACTAAACCCCACACAAAACTAATGATATGCCGACATATTTTCAGGATGGCCAACATCATCAGCACCAGTTTAGTTTGGGACCAACTTCACAGCATAAGTCGAATGGAAATCCCATGACAATATAACCATCTGTTCAGGAGTATTAGCGATATTATGATTTTCAGAAAGGCCACCATTACAGTTAAATAATCCAGGTCTTCTGTATGAAAACCCACATCAATATGCCCATTTACTGCATGGAGTACTGGTAAAAAGATGCTCACAATGTCCACCATATTAAATGTTACCATGTCATTAGGATGAATTTTTACATTTCATGCCAATCCTCTAAATTGTTTAGGAGCAGTGATAATAAATGGTGGTAATTGATGGGCACCAGGCTATGACATCTCTTCTTGCATATGGCCAGTACAGATAGAAAATGCTAATAAGTGCCAGCTGAAGGTTCTAGAGATGAACGGACATAAACTGATATTTGTTCTTTATTAGTTGGTGGCATTTACATTTTATCTCAGCCTTTGATCTTCTCTTTAGGAAGTGTTTCTTCGTTTGCATGTGCTCAGTCGGAGTCTATTCTCGCAAAAGTGCTTCATTCAACAGGTGACCAAATATAAATTTAAGGGTATATGTTCCTTTTTGGGTCCTTTAATTCTTGTGGAAACAGAGTTTTGCGCAACTGCATTTAAGAAACTTAAAGTGCATTATAATTGTCATACGAGGTCTGTTAAGTCTTCGAAAAATATAAGAATAAGAATATGAAATGTATATTTGTTCTTATTAGTTCTGAACGACATCGATGACAATAAAGTTGTTAATAAAACTTTTGAATACAATTAAAGACTAAGATGATTCGTCACTTTCTTTTCTCGAGGCATAATTGAGTGCAGACATTATATTTAATGACAATCATCAAAACAAATATGTGGGTGCATGATGGGCGGTTATATTGAAATAAGACGATTCTTTTCCACAAACAAGTGGAACTGAAGATAAATACTTGCATTTGTGGACTTCAAGCCAAAGATAGAACGATTGTCAAAGTAATGCATACATATCACGGTTATACAATGTATATGATGTGGATTTTGTAAGATAATGTCCTTTGTGTAAATGGGAAGATGACACTTGCCAAATACATTTCCTTGCATAATACTCAAATGCGCAGTAATGGCTGCAATACTTTGAATATTTATTATTTTGCTATTCAGCCCAACATTCTGAATGAGTTAATAATTACTGTTATAAAGGCAGTGAAAATATGGCAAACATTGTGATAATAGTGGCCATCAAGTTTACATTTGTAACTAACTCTTAAAAAATGTGCTAGTCGCAAGGTCAGGAATTGCAATTCTTACCTATGCAAATTATTCTTCTTTGTTGCGTACACTACATCAAGATTGGTCCCTTCAGCAACATATGAGTCATCTGTATCTCTGTCCCTTGTTTGCCTCCAAACTAAAATATTACAAGAGTCCATCACTTTAAGTCATTTTACATTTCAATACATTTCATAGAAACACAAGACAAATGAGATCACTGACCATATGAAATAAACCTAATAGAAAATAAATGTGCTTCAGAAACAAGAGTGGTATTTGATGACAAAGGAGTACTAATGTAAATGTTGCAAATTACGTAATTTAAATTCTATACCCGTTGTTTTAAAATAGTCTTGAATAGATTTACTTAGTTTTCGTAAAAGCTTCCACATGTGCTAACCTGTAATTTTTTATTTTACAAATCTGACATCCCTTCAGGTTAGAATAATGTCTGTGAAATGTCGGAAAATTCTGTTATGTAGCTTTAAAGAATTTGTGTAAACGTTTGTCATTACTACCAATGGAAGATTAAGCTGATTTGCAGACTTAGCATTATTTTGACAGATAAAGTAATGTTACGATGGTAACTGTGAAATTCAAACTCTGCCATGCAGGTTTGAGAAATTTCGTGTCATGGGTTTACTGCATTACTAATAATATAACATAAAAAGGCGCATCAGTACCAGTTGTATAATTATTTGTAAACTTGATGTCCGCACGGAGTTTGTCCAGCAAGCCATTGTCTAAAAGGTATGTATAAAGTAAGGCTTCTTTAAAAACAAGAAAACTTGCATAAAAGTACGGTTATTTCATATTCAAAAATAGTATGATTGTGCACAAATTACTGGATGCAACCCAAAATAAACCTTTACTTCATTTGCTTTCGTAAGCTTAACCAATATTATTCACACATATACTAGATGTCTCTTTACTCCATGTTGCCCTTTGTTCTTAAGATTCATGTTCCCACTTTGGTACTTACACTACTTTGATTTCATACAAGTAAAACAATTAACTGCAAATGACAACAGTACCTTGATTACTACTAAAATATATTTCATCAGTTGACACTAAAAAAAATATATTTTTAGGTTCCAAACTTCAAAAGAAATTGAAAGAAGTTTACATTCAGTTTTGAAGTATGCATGAAAAACATGAAGTTGTGAGGTTTCGGTTACTGATCAATAACATCAATTACTACTATGGCTTGCGTAGATGGCCATTCTGGTGTTAGAGATTTTTGCTTTCATACAAATGTCTATCTTAAGAAACTGTAATGAACTTATTTATACTGAGATCCTAGTAGCTATTTCTCTGACAAAGCAATGAAGTAGAACACTAGTAAAGTAGAGTATAGCATATATCATGTTTTGCACCAGGGCCATAACACTTTCACTAACGAAGCCTTTGATATATATTAAAGACCCAATTATCTTACATGACGAATTGTTATGTTGTGATGTTTATCTGGATAAAGTCACCAGAAATATCTGTAATAATGTTAGTGGTATACTCTATGTGAAAACAGATCTCACGACAAGTTAAGTCCTTAAATTGTGTCTAGCCATTTGAGTTAAACCCTACGATCATTAGGAAGACGGAAAGTAAGAATAATTACCTACGTGTGTGGGTTGTTTATATATAGGTCTATTCTTTTCACGTGCGGAAGCACAGTTCACCTTAATTTCATGCAATGAAATTTATTTTTTTAAAAAAACAAGAACTGCGGTGAAATCCTCTGATTAGAGATAAGGATATACTATTATCATGTTGTCTGGATCTTTATAACATACTGCAGAAATTTAAGTTTCTTCGGACGCTTGAAAGGCTTGTTTAATCTGAAAAATACCGACCGCTTCACAATAGGCTACATTCCGGCTATCCGGCCCTATCTGTCAACATGTCAGGGACTTTACAGAGAACGTGGTCTCCAAACTATAAAGAAACATGCAAGAATTGTGCATACAAATGTTGAAAATTGTATTGTTGTTTTTGCGACTAACGCCATTTTTCAGCACAAGATAGGTTATACATGGCGACCTGTATTATTGGTGCAGGAAGAACGAGGGAAAATCCCTGTAACGACCACAAACCAACGGGGAGCTAATGACATTTTCATCACATACCTACGTTGGCTGAGCCTGAGACTCGTAACAACGCGGGCAGAGGTGAGACGACAGTTATCGGTTAAAGCAAGCGCTTGAGACCACACGGCCATCCCGCCATCTGGGGCCCCGCCTGAAAATTATAGGAATAATGATGTCGTAATATTTCAACATGGAGAACACATTTTCAAGTAGTTCAACTGAACAAGATTGGCAATATAAAAAAAAAATCCAGTGCATTGAAATAATGGAACAATATAATCGCTCACTGGCACTTCTTTTCAGAAAATACATAATTTCCATTTTTAACAAATATGCAAACACAGCAACCTTATTCCTTGTTCTCTTCAGCATGTACGTGATCGTTTTGTATTCCATTTAAATATTTGCATTAGTGAAGACACGCAGGAAAACCGGAAACTATTTCTCTCGCAAAACTACAAGGATATTACAGTCAATTTGGAATAATTATAGGGGGAAATATATGAATAAAAGGTCGATTTTATTGGTGTTTACTGAAACTGTATGGATTGTTGTGCATCCATTATTGAACAGAACTTGAAGCATAAAATACGGACCCAAACAGTATATTGAATATTGCTGTACAACGTAGATTGGGTCGTAATGCTATAGCAAGGGAATACTAATAGTTACTGATTCATTACACAGACACTTAAGGTACTCGATATCGCAAGATACACCCAATTTGAAATCAGATTATATCCAGACTGGATCAAAACGTATCAGACTCTGATACAATTATCCAGAATGGACTCAGAAATATGATAATAGGGGATATTACTGCTTTGGAAACATGTGACGAATCCGGCAGAATCCTGTGCACTGGGAAATAATATATTGCTGAAAGTGAGAAATATCCCTTGAAAGATTCATCTGAAGGAAAAGGCTGGTAAATATAAAATTGTCTGCAAGTTGTATGGATAATCAACATGGTTTTTCATAAGCAATCCATTCTTCTTCAAGCGTCCTTATTTAATCAATCTGAAAGATTCTTCATTGAAAGAGTTACACAAGTGTGAAATAATGGTCACGGTGGCACTTTCTCTATAGAACTTACATTTAAAGTGCGATATCGTATGCTTTAAAAAGTATAAAAACACACACATGAACTTGAACACAAACATTGATTTAGGTCAGTTAAAGATACAATATAAGTCATGGTGATATACTTTAATGGGAAGGATGCTATATGATAATGTCCACCTTCAAGCAATGGGATGAAGTCGTTTTTTGCCACAAACAGCTGTCATAAGAATGTTTAATTCCCCTCCCCCCTATATTGATTGAAGTTACTACCACTGTAAAATGAACGTCATGTGTGATTTTGACCTTGGAGCTGTCCATGGCATACTGTATAGGAACTCTCATTCATGATTGTAACAAAATGATGACGATAAAAAGATGTGTGCTTAGCTTGTGTAAAGTTCACATGTCATCGTGTGCATTAGAAAACAAGTTCACTTCTTGTTACCATGATCTCTCACCACTGCAGTGTATATGAATAAGCAAG
>JAECUM010072844.1:0-11559 GCA_016617855.1 Megalonaias nervosa | reverse complement strand
GTTAGCCCATGCTCTGCTTTCTCAGAAGTTTTTTGTTTTCAATCTTTATTCAGTATCTTTATTTCGGGAACAATGTCTAAGCAAGGTGTAGGTAAGTGTAGCCACAAGTAATCTCCCTGGGACTTGTTTATCCTCAATGTGATGTAAGAGGATGGAGGTCTGTCCATTTTGTAACCTAGTCACCAAACCTACCAAGCAAGGAAGGTATCCTGATCTTCATCAGAATTTTCCGGGTCCACTCATTTTTAGTAATTACGGTCTCAGAGAAAGATTACCCAAGCCTCCTTGGAGACTTCTAGGATTAGTGGCCCCTCTCACAATGGAAGGTATAAATGGGTGGAGAGTGAGTTGTACCCTCCTGAAAGGGAGGAGCAACACCATCGCTATTCTGTGATGGCAGAGAACAAGCCACACACTCCCATAAGGGAGGAGCAGAACACTCGATCTACCACTGGGATAGACAGCAAATTGCTCTTGCATTCAAAAGGACAGAGAGCCGTATCCCTCCCCTCCCTCCCCCATGAGGAGATATATCCTCTATTGACCCACTGCTCCATAAGGGCTGATTGTGAGTAAGCCCAAGGAATCCACTGTTCGCAGTGTGATCATGTTCTCTGAGAAAGGTAGTCCTCAGATCTGGGTATGGATTTTCCTGTAGATTTGAGTTGCCTGTAGAGTCATTGCCCAATGACCGGATCCCAGTCACCGAGTACCAGGTGCTGGTCACTAGCTACTGGATTAAGTGTGCTTAGCACTGGGTGCTGGCACCGGACATGGGTATTTGTAGCTAATATGGTATGGAGTCCTCCCTCACCAGGCTACAATTTTATACCATGAGGAACTGGGAATCAACTACATATGCTAGATTAAGGCAGGGGATTGAATCAGCATCCCCCTTCCCTATTTTTCCTATAAATACCTATGGGATGTGGTTCCCTCTTCTGCAGGAAATTGATTTGCCCATTTCCTACATGCAGCCAAGGACTTCTGGACCTGGGCTGCATGTTAGTGATGTCGTGCCTGCAGGCTGTAGACCTACTTTGTCTTAAGAGGTTAGGTCTAAAAGGAGGGTGGGGATAGACCTTCTTCCCCAAAGTGCTCTTGACTAGTGGAGAATTGCCTTAAACCATCAGTGGAGGTCACTACTTTGAACAGTCTATTTATGGGCAGAGTTACCACATCAAGTTTTGCCTCCCACCAAGTCTACTCCTAAGCAGAGAGACACTAGGTCACGTAGTCCTGCCTCACAGCAGAGAGTGGAGGATAACGAAGTCCTTTCTGTCCTTGTTGTAGCCAGTGAGTTTGATAGAGAACAGGCTGTTGTGACACTCCATCTCTTTGGGTCTACTGCCCTTTCTCAACCTTAGTTTAAGGAGTTGGAAGAGGAGGAATCCTGGTCCTTCGATAAAACAGTGAATTAGGTTTACTGCTTCTTGCCTAACAATCTGTGTCACAAAAATTCAGGTGTGGGTGACTCAAAATTCTTTCCAGTTTGGAGAAACTTTCTCGGGCAAACCCTGGACCAGATCTCTTGCTTCTTCCATACGTTATGACCATGGTAGCTACTTCTAGCTAAAAGTTTCATACTCCTTCCTGGCCCACAAAACCTTCCACTTTGTACACTGAAGCAACTCTAGTGGGTGTTTCTACAGGGACCTGGGCTCACCTTCCAGTGAAAGCACTGGAATCCTTAGTAGAAAAGGCTAGGTTGTTAGTAACTGTAGCCTGACATGCTGACCTCTTTTCAGCAGCCTCATTCAACCTGCTGATGGAGGAATCTGTCACCAATGGTACTCCATCATTTGTTGGAAGCAGTGGCAAAAACTTTAAGTATGTGTTGTCCTTGTCCACGGCCTTGTCAGCAGAGCTTCTCCACCACTGCACGATGTGGTACTGGACACTTGCAAATCTTACTAGAGCACAGTAAAAACCTTCTGAGGCTGCCCTCCTGGAGGCTGAAACTCTCTTAGGAGGGCTCATACCCTTTGTGGCCACTCGAGGTTTGATAGCCCATCAGCACTGGTCCATTATATCCACTGTTTCTTCAAAACCAACCAAGAAGTGGAATCATCCTGACTGCTGTCAGGGTCCACCAGTTAAAATTCTTTGGAGTCATGCAGCCCAAATCAGAGCAACAAACCCATTTCAGAGCTCCCTCTTAGCAGAAGGGCCCTAGTTGAGCATGCCACAAATGCACAGATAAGAGATTCACAGGACCTTTCTCCTTTCCTAAGGGTAAGGGTTGAAAACCCTAGGGACTCGCTCCCTCTCCTGCAGACCTTCCATGTTCCTTTGGTGCCAGACTAAACCTCTTTTTGCACGCTTGGTCAGGTATAATGGTCTGTTAATGGTCTGGCTTCACTTCTGGGATCTCCCTCCTTTAGTATGGTCCCCCATTTGCTCTCACCTGTTACCTCTGGCTCAGTTAAAGAAGAGGTCCATTCCCTTGTTTGGAGGGGTGCAAGAGAGAGGGTGTTGAAAGAGCAATCTCTGGCCTTTTATTCCTGGATATTCCTGGTTCCCAAGAAAGGGGGAAAGTCTTGTCTAATTATTAGTCTTTCACCCCTAAGCAGATTTATGCTGGAGGAGCCATTCAGGACGGAGACAATGGCCACAGTCAGGAATGCCATAATACTTGGTGAATGGGCAGTCTTGATCAATCTTCAGGATGCATACCTTCAAATCCATATAATTCCTCCACACAAGAAGTACCTCAGATTTTGCTTGGATGGGAAGGTCTTCCAATTCCGAGCTCAGCCATTCAGCTAACCTGTGCACTTGGAATTTATGCCAGGTAAATGGGAGTAGTTGCAGCACATTTAATATTATTAGGTATGGCGATCCTCTAATAATTCAATGTTTGGTTGATCCACATTGGCTAATCTTGCTGTTGGTCCATAGTGACCAAATTTGGTCTTCTACCAAACTTAAAGAAATCAGAGCTCGCTCCATCACAAGATTTTCTCTATGTAGGGATGAATATTCTGACAGAGGATTAGTCCCTGCCCCAATGGACAGAACAGACGAGATCCTGCCCCTGTTTGATATGCTGAGAGTAGAGACCAGGTTTTCACCTTGTCTTTTTCTCTGTCTTCTGGGGACCTTGAATTCCACAGTTCCCCTAGGCAGGCGTCACTTGTATCTACTATAATTTCTACCTTTGGTTGCTTGGAAACAACACAGGGAACCCTTGAATGCTCCAATTTTTCAAGGTTGGGATTACCACCACCATATAAATTGGTATGCAAATCAGGATCGGTTTCTGGCCCAAGTCCCCATGCCCCCCCCCCAACCTCTCTCCTAAATATTTGCAGATACATCAGATTCAGGTTGGGTGCTCATCTGGAGGATCTGATTCTTCATGGTTCATTGTCTCAGGAAGAAAATGAGGACTTTTTTAGGCCTTTAAGGTTCATCCAGCAAACAAGTGATTGCTCCATGATAGTTATCTCCAATGACATGCTGGTGGTAGTGTGTCTCAGGAGACAAGGAGGCAAACATGCATCTTTTCTCTCTGTGGAGGTTTGGAACCTCTTTCACTGGACAGCTTCAGAAGGACTATTCCTTCAAATGCACCACAGTCTGGGCAGCAAGAACATTTTGATGGACAATCTGTCAAGGAAAGGGAAGATAGTTCTTACATAATGGTTACTCCACCAATCCTTAGCAGACACACTGTTCCATCTTTGGAGAACTCCCTTGGTGGACTTGTTTCCCTTTTACGTTTCCCCAGTCCTTGACCAGAGGGCCTGGGTAGTGGATGCCTTCAGCTTGAAGTGGGACTTGTGCCTTCTTACCCTTCAGGATGATCCCACAAGTCCTACACAAAGTCAAGCACTCCATGGCTCAGTTCATTTTGATTGTTCCACTGTGACCCCACTGCTTGTGGTTCAACTATCTTCATAATCTGCTGGTGGACCATCCTAGGACTTGGTCTCAGAGAAGGGACCATCTATCACAGTATGTGGGCTTTCTCCTAATGGCATCCAACACATTTGCCACCTTCAAGCTTGGCTCATCTCAAATGATCTCTGTCAAGTAAAAATTGGTAGTCAAGTTAGCAAGTGTGTATATTGTTGCAGGAGAAGATAGCCTGTAAGGTATCTGATGCCAAATGGAGAATCTTTTGTTGATTGGTGTTGTAGAAAAAGTGTCAATCCTAACTGTCCCTGTGTGAGTGCAGTGGCAGATTTTCTTTTTCTCAAAAAGAAAAACAATACTTGGTTTCTGCTATTAAGGGCTGTTGAGCAGCTGTTTCCAACATGCTAAAAGTTTCAAAAGGCCCTGCCATCAGGATGGATTTTCATTTAGCAGACCTGATCAGGTATTTTGAATTGCAGAAACCAGTGTCTTGCTGTTTAATCCTTAGATGGAACCCCCCAATGAATCTTTGGGGGGAAGCTTTCTTTAAGGATTTAACCTTCCAGATAGTTTTCTAGCTTGCCTTTGTGTCTGCAAGATGAAGGAACAATTCCATGCCCAGTCCATAGAGTAGGGCTGTATCAGTTTCAGTTGGAATTATGAGTTGGTTTCACTCCTTTGTCAACCAGGGTCTTTTTTTTAACCAGAAAACCAGCTTTCTTCAGTTGATCTACTCATGATTGAAATACCAGTCTCAGTTTTATGTCCAGTTAGGACCCAACCTTTTACTTGGCCACCTCTAAATGGAGAAGGAAGGGTAGGAAACATCTATTCCAGGCCTGCACTTTAAAAGTCCAGCTGATATTTCAGCTTCTACCATCTTTAGGTGGATTGCATTAACTCTCAAGAGTGTTTCCCAGTCCCTTACTGATAGGGTCCTGTCTTTCATATAAACTAAAGCCATTTAGGTTTGTGCCATTGCTGCCTCATAGGCCTATTTAACTCATTCATCATTGGCAAATGTGATGAAAGCCACATTTTGGCACTCTAAAACTACTTTCTCCTACTTTTACCTTTGCTCTTTAGCCCATCAAAGTGAAGGCATTTTCTCACTGGGTTGAATTGTTATTGTTCAAATAGGAATGGCATCATTGAAGTTAGTCTTTTCCCTCCCAGAAAACTACACATTAATGAGCAGTGGAGTCCATAAACTTAACATTAACCTCGGCATAAGTGAGGCTCATATTTTGGTTCACACTAACAGTTGTTGGGGGTGGGGTGGGTTCCCAACTTTCATTCATACATGAGAATAGCTATCTCATTTTTGTAGATTGTAATAGATTCTAATAATATTATAGACCTTAAGAAGTCAATTAAAGCTGATAAATTGATGACAGACTTTTAATATAATTCAAGTTGACATGCAGCAACCAGAAAATTGGAGAGCAGTAACATTTGAGTTGCTTCATACTTTCTGTCAAAGCACGTGTATCCCTCTTAAGCAAACAAATATCAACTGAAGCTTCATAGCTAGAATTACACTCATATTGAACAGTGTGTTTGCTCTTCCTAATTGTGCAAGATAGCGATTGTAAATGCCACAGTACACTTCTTTGATGTCACATGGCAATTACTGAGTACAACTCCATGTTCTTTATGCTAATAAACACAGTTAGTCTAATAACAGTTGCACTGTCCAGAAACTTACATCCAAATAAAAAGCAATATAGATCATTAAGAAATAGAAAAGTAAAAGTAGGATTGTTTTATGAGAGTTTACAAGTTATTGTTTAATGTATAATTACAGTTTTTTATCATGTGGAAGAACCATTAAATTCTCAGTACTTGTCCAAATAAAACCACTTTAACCACTGAGTTTTTCTATGATGGTCAATCTGCTCTTTTTATATTTGAATAGAAGAAAAAATATAAAATTTATGATTATTCAAACCAAATACCAAAAAAATGAAATTAAAACACTAATTTCACTTGACAAGACTTTTTAAACTGGTATTTATTTCTTGTAGTGTTGCCACAATTAGGCATTTCCTAACATTTTCATTGATCAGTATTTTCTTTTTTGTTAATTTGCAATTGGTACCATATAGTCAGTATTGTTCTGACATATCATTAAACTCTGTCCACATACAGTTTGTGAATTTTGTGATGAATGTTTGAAATTTCCATGCCTTTACCACAATGTTAGACAAGAAAATGAGCAACATATTCAACTTTTATTAACCAATTTCAGTTGCAACTTTTTCATGTTAAGAAAATAGGAGCATGATTTTGACCTTTTCTGTTGGAAAAAAAGGTTGGATATCTGACTCTTGTTATAAGCAGGTTATTTTCAGGGTGTGCTAAAGGAAGGAAACTATGTATGTATGTACGTACTTACGTATGTAAGTATGTATGTATGTATGTATGTATAAACTGTAAGTTCTGTAAGTTCTTTTTGTGAGATTGATTACAGGATTGCATAAATTATTCCATCATATTGTTTTGTATGCAGTGCTGTAATAGATTTTGATATTTTGCCACATCATAAATTTTCCCTCTTGTATATCCTTGTTCATTTCATCTGGTTGACTGATTCATCCAGCACATTCATAACAACAATGATAGTTTGAACACAGTATCATATGCAAAAATGAGTGATTGATAAATGCAAATGCTACCAGCTAGAGCTAAAGGCAAGATAACCAAATGTTCCATTGTGATTAAATCTGGAATGCATTAAAATTGGTAAATCCAACAATCTTACCTTGTGCATACTAAATGCTGCTTCATGTTTTGTGGTGTATAAACAATGTTAATTATGTTACATTCAATTATAGACCAGCATGGTTTGCTTTGTTGGAGTTTAAATTATCAAAAGTAGATATACATTAATATAACATTTTACAAGAACTTACACCAAAGGATCTGAATATTCTGAAACCAAGATAAACAATGTGTTTTAGAACTTGAGATATATATTGTATTCTTGCAAGATAAATTTCAATCAAATTATTCACATTGCCCTTTCTCATAGAATATTGCATTTCAGTTGCATATTCAAAATGTTATTTTCCTGGCAAACATCATATCGTACTTTAATTTACATGAAGTCAACTGATCATGCTAAACAGCATCAATCATTAAATAAATTGTAAATTTTCAACCACCAAGAAAAATTTTGGAGCTCTTTCTCCTCATTGTGAACACATTGTTAATATCAGCTTTGTTGGAACAGTTTCATGAGCTTGGCTGATTTATTAAATGTCTTCAAAAAAACTCGTGACAGAAACATTACATGGTTTTGTTTTTTATGCCTTTGTAAATATTCATAATTTTGCATACTTTATATTAACTATAATAAAACTGAGTTGTTTAGGGCCTGTTCATAGAAAACTCTATCTTGTGATATTATTAAAATTTTGTACCCATATAGGAAAGATTCAGTTTGTATAATTGTATGCGTGTTTCAGAATCTGGAATATATCCTCAAAATATTTTTGTATACTGATATGTCTACATTTGATATTTAGTGTGCATCTGTGATGAATTTTGTAGAAAACATATCTAGGCAGGGGTTGCTGTCTCTCAAATATTGCATGATGTTAAATAGACATTCCAATGGACTGGTGACTAATCCAATTGCCCGATGGTTGTGAATAATTATGTAGTGGACCCTGATGGGAATTGTTTGGCAATCAGTTATGAGCAGTATGGGAAGGGACACCAGTAGCATTTACTATGTAACATTTACAATTTCAGATTATTACAACTTAGAGATCTTCTCCATATTTTCATTCAGTTTTTGTATATGAGGTAAAATTCAGTCATTAGAAATTATTTTAATCAACCCATAAAAACTCTAATTATGAAATAATTTTGGATATAAATGGTGTGTTTGTTTTTGAAGTGGTCAAATTTGGCCCCATGCTTATGGAGCTAGGTAATCCCATGTACATAAAGGGTTAAACCATCCCAGGTAAAGATTTCATAAAATGTGCTTTCTTATGAGCAATGTAATTATATCTCTCAAACATTAAATTGTATTGTATTTTGACAGAGTGATGTCAGAACTAATGATCCAGCTGAGCTGGGTGGAGTCCAGTAATTGAGAATATCTTGGATAATATGGTGTAGATATTTATGTGGTTATATCTTGGAAAAATATGGTGTATATATTTATGTGGTTATATCTTGGAAAAATATGGTGTATATATTTATGTGCCTATATCTTGGATAATATGGTGTAGATATTTATGTGGTTATATCTTGGATAATATGGTGTAGATATTTATGTGGTTATATCTTGGAAAAATATGGTGAAGATATTTATGTGGTTATATCTTGGATAATATGGTGTAGATATTTATGTGGTTATATCTTGGAAAAATATGGTGTATATATTTATGTGCCTATATCTTGGATAATATGGTGTAGATATTTATGTGGTTATATCTTGGATAATATGGTGTAGATATTTATGTGCCTATATCTTGGATAATATGGTGTAGATATTTATGTGGTTATATCTTGGAAAAATATGGTGAAGATATTTATGTGGTTATATCTTGGAAAAATATGGTGTATATATTTATGTGCCTATATCTTGGATAATATGGTGTAGATATTTATGTGGTTATATCTTGGATAATATGGTGTAGATATTTATGTGGTTATATCTTGGATAATATGGTGTAGATATTTATGTGGTTATATCTTGGATAATATGGTGTAGATATTTATGTGCCTATATCTTGGGTAATATGGTATAGATATTGATGTGGCTTATTCAACATAAAACACTAATATTTTAAGTATCATAAGAAATAATTAGTGGAATACTCAATCAACATATGCAAGATCAGCATTGACTTGTATATTAGCAAGGAAAATACTGATTTATAACTCTACTGGTCATTGTGGTGAGGAGCACATGGGATGGCCTGTAGTTCATTGCCTGATGTCCATCGATCCACTATCGCAAGTTTGTTATTGATACTACTTGGAGGATTGCCATGAAATTTTATCATGTTCATTCCTCTGTCTCATTGGTACTAGATGAAAATCGTGCTTCCATCTTGAAAATCTTGTTATTGCTTCTGCAACTGAATGAATTGTTGTATCAGCATGGAGTTTTCACTGAAAGATTTATGTCTAGTTAGTCCTAAATGATATTGTTGCCAATCTGACATCCATATGGCTACCATGGCAGCCATCTTGAAATCTTATTGCTACCTATTCTGAATAGAAAGTTATATCAGAATAGGATTTGCATCAATACAGTTATATCAACATGCAGTTTTCACCAGAATACTTCATATGGTGTCTAGTTGGTCACAAACTAAAATGGTGCTCATCTGACCTCCATTATTGCCACCACAGTGACCATCTTGAAAGTCTAGGTCTTGCTGCTTCTCTTAGATGTTTGGTTACAATATCAACATGAGGTTTTCACTTAAAGTCTTCTTCCAATGTCTCATTAATCATAAATGAAAAAGGACCCAATCTCAAGTCCAGCATAGTGGTTATGGCAGCAGTCTTGAAAATCTTGTAATGGCCACTCCATCTCATTGAAAAGTCATACAGAGATGGGATTTTCATCAGAAGACTTCTTATGATGTATAGCTCAATCTTATGTCCAGTATGGCCACCAGAGTGGCCATCTTGAAAATATTATCACTAGTGGTACTCCACCTGAACGGATGGTGATATTGACAGAGGTTTTTACTAAATAACATTTTATGATGTCTAGTTGGTTCTAAAATGGAAATGGTGCCAATCTGATATCCTATATGACTACAAGAGGGACCATCTTGAAAATCTTGTTATTACTACTCTTTCAGAATGGAAGGTCATATCAACATGGATTGTCACTGAAAGGCTTATTTTGACATGTAGTTGATCCAAATGAAAATGGTATCAACTTGATATCCAGTATGACCACCACATTGGTGATCCTGAAAATCTTATTATTGTTAATCATATTGCTATGGGGTTTTCATTCAAAGACTTCTTATGATATATAGTTGTTTCAGAATAAATACAGTGTTGATCTGGTGTCCAATTTGGCGACCATAGTAGCCATCTAGAAAATATTGTCATTTACTCCTCCTGAATGGATATTTCTTTTTACCAAAGAGCTTATTATGATGTCTGGTTGGTCAAATGAAAATGGTGCTGATCTGACTTTTAAAATGACTGCCACAATGACCATCTTAAAAGTCTTGCAATCATTGTTTCTAGATGACTGGTTATATCAACATTGTGCTTTCACCAAAAACTTTTTATGTCTGGTTGGTTTTAAATAGAAATGGTGCTGATCTGATATAAAATATGGCCATGATGACGTCCATCTTGAAAATCTTCTAGCTGCTCCAAAACAAGGTGATTTAGTATGGGTTACCACCGGAAGACTTCTTATGATGCCTTTTTGATCCTATATGAATGTGGTGCCAATTTGACATCCATTATGTCCACCACAACACCTAATTTGAAAATATTGTTATCGCTTTAGAATATCAAAGATGGTTTCCACACTCCACAGTTAAAAGGAAGAAATCATCTTGAATTCCTGGAAATTCTTTTTCAGCAAGTTGAATGTCAGTCACTTCAAGGGACTGTTGTTTTTTTTGTTTAATTTTACATTTTATGACGAGTGGCCGAGTGGTCTAAAGCACTCTCCATTACGGATCACTGTCATCTCACCTCTGTCTGCATGGGTTCAAGTCTAAGATTCGGCGAATGTGGATATGTGAGAAAGCTTGCCAGTAGCTTCTCGTGGGTTGGTGGTTCTTTCCGCGGATTTCCCGGTTTCTTCCTCCACCATTAATACTGGCTGCCATGTATAGCCTATCATGTGCTGAAAAATGGCGTTAAGCACCACAACAACAACAACAACATTTTATGACCTCATTTTAACTAAGCTTTATTTAGATGAACTCATTCCTTGCATCTGAATGTTATGTTTCTTTTTTTTTCACAATTTGATATGTCCAGTATTTGAATATTTGAAACCTACATGTAAAGGGGTATATTCACACTGTCAATTTTCACTGTTGGTCATAATGCCTTTTATGACTGTCGATTTGAATCATGGCCATAATGGCTTTTACTATTGTTAGTTAACAATCATGATCATAATGTATTTTTTTGATTATCAATTTTCAGTCTTGGTCATAATGTCTTTTGTGACTCAATTTTCATACTTTGAGTAGAATTTGAGAAAATTTGATAGCATTCTGGCATCATTATGATTACCATTTACTTTTGTTAAAATAATTTGGATATATAGAGAGATGCCATTTTAAAAATAAAAAAACAGCTTTAAATAACCCCGTTTTAAATAGTTTTTTGACAACAGGATTTTATCATCATTGTTTGTATAGATGACACAGATCTGGCACTAAATATGGCTGCCATTGACATGAATTAGATATGAAAATAATGTATAAAAGAGCTCAACAAAACTTAATTAAACTTTTCCAAAAGCATTCTTTTATTAAGGAATTTTAAGCTTCTGCAAATGACAACATTTTATGAGATATCTTTTAATAATTCTCAAAAACACCCAAACAGAATTTAACTTAAGATTTGGCAGAGAGCATCTTGACATCAAACTAAAGTAATTCAAATGATTTTGATCGGCCTTCAAATATTGATATTGACACTAAGATTAATGCTATAACATTTTGGCTTTTAGGC
>JAECUM010072843.1:0-11483 GCA_016617855.1 Megalonaias nervosa | reverse complement strand
TTAGGCAGATGATCCAACAAGCACGATTTAGTCAAGTGGTTGCAGCAGAAACAACAGCCGCCGCTCTCAAACCAGTTACTGAAGCTTTACTTGGAAAACAACCTGAAACTGGCCCACTGTCAGAAGAAGAACTTAAAACATTACAAGAAAAAGGTTTACTCGGATTAGTTAAAGAACATCAAGAAGCGGCTGTTGGAAAAACTATTGAAATATCTGAAGAACAAAAAAGAAGATTAGCTGAGGCACTTGTAGCAAATATAGCTGATCCTGCTGCAAGACTAATTAATAATCCACTAGAACTTGAACAAAGACTAGCAGGTTTAACCACAAGGAAGATTAAAGATATTCTAAAAAAAATTTCAGAAAAATTAGAGGATATATTAAAAGGAGCAAGAAAGAGTTGGCGAGTTGACGGTAAAGTTTATGGGATTTGAAGATAGAAGACGATGGTATATAAAACAAGCAACTGATAATATAAGAGATTATGAATACGATGATTTTTTAGTGAAAAATAATTTTAAAAAATCTTGATAATATAAATAAATGGAATGATGCTAAATTTAACAAACTTATTAATAATTTAAATGAAATGATGAGAGACGGTATTGCTGCTAAAAATGAATTAAACACAACCATAGAAGAGGAAAATATGCTTCCACTTTATGATAAAATAAAAGATGGTATTATTGCTGTAGTAGTTGGAAAAACAGCACATGACAGTAGATAAAAAAGAGGATTTTGGTAAGGGGTGGGATTTTAAAAGGAAATTTTTTGTATTTGATAAAAGTCGTGAAAAACAATATAGAGGGAAAAAAACAGGAACTGGAGTTAGAATATTTTCATCAGTTACTGAAATGATAGAGAGATTAATGTTGTTGATATCATCAAAAGAAGCTGGAAATGTTGGTGCTGAAATTGACAAAGAAAATATTGACATAATTGATAATTTGAGATTGGAAAATTTATTAGCATCTGACGAATACGAAACGTTGCATCGCGATTTAATCGCGGCGACTTACTTTTATTAAAATATAATAATAAATGTCAGCAACATTATTACTAGACTCTAGCCAATCTGATAAAGTTAGCGCACATTTTTCAGTAAAGTATATTCCGCCAACAGAACTAGATCGTGAAAAACAATATGAAATTGGGCTAATTTCCTGTACGTGTTGGAATTCTATGGCTAATGTAAAAACTGGAGTAAATGATAATTTTGCATTTATTTATACTAGTCGAGGTCCTCCACTATTTTTCCCACGGAAATTAATTAAAATTCCACAACGAGCCTACAACATAACTGATCAAAATAAAACAATAAAAGAACTAATAACAAAAAATGAAGGTGTAGCTGATTGTTTTGAGCTTACACCAAATTATAATACATTACGAGCTAGAATAACAATAAAACCTGGTATAACAGTTGATTTTAACAATCCAAAAAGTATCGCACCACTGATAGGATTTCTTCATAAAAGTTATGCTGCTCCTCCTAATGAAACCAGAACGTATCACGGTGAACTGCCAGTAAATATAACTGATGTAAACGCAATATTAATAAATTGCTCTATTGCACCTGGATCTTATTCAGCTAAAGGTAGTAAAGGACAAAAAATATAGAGTTTTTCACCAGACGTTCCACCAGGTTCTCTTATGCAAATTAGTCCACGTCAAGTTAAGTTATTTATTATCCGCTTAATGTTGAAAATCAAATAACAGAAGTAAATATGCAATTGACAGATCAGTCTGGACGACAACTGGATTTTAACAATGAAATTGTTACTTATTATTTACACTTACGCGAACAATAAACTTTGTGATTGACAATAAAATTATACAACCTCAGATATAATGCAACAGAAAAAAGTTTATCGAAGAAAAATAATAGGAGGATTTTTGGGAAATATATTTGCTAAAATTATAGAGAATTCTCCAGGAATAGCTCATAAAGTTGCACCAATTGCACTTGACGCATCAAAAGCTTTTGCAACTGGAGCTGCATCTGCTTCTGGAACTGCTGTTGTACAAAAAATAGCTGATAAAATAAAAGACCGACAATAAAACAAGCTATTTCAGAAATCGCACCAACAAAAGAAACCCAACGCGCATTGATAACAGCAACAAAAAAACTTTTATCACCGAAAGGAGAACAAATTATAAAAAAATTAATATCTAAAGTAACAACGCCACAATAATTTTGTATAACCTAATAAATAAAAAAAAAAAAAAAATGTCTGTTAAAAATTATCTCGATTTAGCAGAAATTTATGATGAAGACGACACAGTAACAGAATTTGAATATGTTGAATATCTCGATGAAAATTCTAACGAACCTAATAAGGCTGGCGTCAGAACATTTAATACTCAAGACGATGACGTATGTCTGCTTCCTCATAAAGCAATGTTGGAAGTTCGTGGCCAGATTATGACTGTAGCTGTTCCACCTGCCGCAAATGCAGCTGGAACAGAAGTAGCTCTTATAAATGATGGTTGGTGTTTATTTAAAAGTGTTCGATATCAGCTGGCCAATCAAACTATTGAGGATATTTCAGGTCATTTACAAGTTGCAAGTACAATCTTAAATATTATTTCGTTTTCCGATGATTACTCAAAATCAACTGCAACTAATATGATGTGGTTTAAAGATACTGGCGCTGGTGCAGCTGCACCTGATGAGTTTTTCTTGAGGAGAACTTTTGCTCATGGAGCTGATGCTAATGCAGATCTTGCAATTGTAAGAGATTTTCTTATCGCTAATGCTGTTTATTTTGGTATAGCTGCACCAGATGGAGCTGCTAACGCAGACGCTGTAAGACCCTTACTTGTTGCTGCTCGCAATAATCTTGGTATTACAGCCGCACTAGATCCAGCTTCGGACGGCGTTGCAATGGTAAATTTTGTTAATAATTTAGTTACTGTAAGAAATATACTTTATAATGAGGGTTATAATAAGAGAAAGGCACTTGCAGCAGAATCACGTCAAATTACAATGATGCTGCCTTAAAGTACAATATTTGGTTTTAATCACGATTACAATAAAGTATTTCGTGGAGTAAAACATATGCTTATTTTAGATCGATCAGAACAAAATGATTATTTATTTCGACATGGCGGAAATGATTTACAATTTGTCATAAACAAACTTGCGCTGTGGATGCCACGAATAACACCTACAGTTTCAAAATCAGTCGAATTAGATGATATTCTTAAAAACCGCACAATGAAAATTCATTTTCAGCAACATAAAATATATCAAACAGCAGTTCCAAATACCAGAGACTACACATGGCGAGTCACAACAACGTCAACTGAACAAAAGCCACAGCAAATATTTGTTGTATTTCAGTGGCAAGCGCGACGTGGTAACCAACAACAAAATAATGTAATATTTGATAATGCTGATGTTAGACGAATATATGCTAGAACAAATTCAAAGCATTATCCAGAGCGAGCGATAGAATGTAATTTTGCAGATGACGCTAATAAAAATATTACTCGACCGTACATATACCTGCTCGACGCATTGCAAAAATATCAAGAAGTTGGAGACGGATCTCAGATATCAGTAGAGGAATTTCGTACACTTTATCCGATATTTTATTTTGATGTTAGTAAACAAAATGAAAGAGATGTATTTTCAACTGCTGATATTGAAATTACATGGACTCTCGGAGCAGTTCCAGCAACGCAGTTGTACGTGTACGCGTTAGTGATCAGCGACAGGACTATTACGATTGATTTTATCGAAGGTAAAATGTCGGTACAAGTTTGAAAAACTTTAAGTTTAATCTGTAACTTTAATATAAGATGACAAAATATATTGCAAAAGAAATATATTTGACTGATGGTCAAGTTAAAAAATTAGCAGCTGCTGTTGCAAAGAAGAGGCAGGTTTCATTAAAGGTCAACCCTAACGCAGGTGTTTTGGGTACTTTAACAAAATTAATGTTAACCAAAAAACAAATAAATAAATACGATCGCAAAAAACCTTTTGTTTTAAATTTAAGTGCTGCACAAATAACTGCAATGTCAAAACAAGGTGGTTTCTTCGGTCCGGCACTATCTGTAATGGCCAGAACATTAATACCTAAAATTTTGCCAGTGTTAGGTACATTAGGATTAGCATCAGCGTCTGGAGCAGTATCTGGCGCAACGAAAAAGGCAGTTGAAGGTCATGGAATAAAGAAAATTTTTGTCTAAAGATAAATATAATGCCCAAACGAAAAACAGCAAAAAGAAAGACAACGACGAAAAAAAAGACACGACCGAGGCGAAAAGGTGGATTTATTCCAATAGCTCCATTACTAGCAGGATTGGCGGGAAGTCTAGTGCCAGGTCTGTTAGGACGAGGACGAGGACTAATGTTGCCAGGAACAAAGAGATGAAGTCGACCGCGTTAAGTAACTTTGATATACTTGATAAACTAAAAAAAAGTAAACAATTTCAGTGGAGTTTATTCTAAGATGAACTTCTGACGCTAGCGTCTCCAGGTTCGTGTGTTATAAATATACAAGATTTCAATGACGGATCTGGCACACATTGGGTAGCTGTTTTTGATAACAATTATTTTGACTCGTTCGGAATTCCACCAGGTGATGCAGTAAAAAAATATATGAGTAAAAAAACATAATAAATTATTCGTCTAATCAAATTCAACCAGTTGGAACTTCTGCTTATGGATATTATTGCGTAATGTTCATTAAACAGATGACCACAAATCCAGATTTTTTAAAGTTTATTTTGCAATTTGACAAACAACTTTCTTACGCTAATGATGAGATTGCATCGAACATTTGTAAAGCTTAACTTTTATCTAAACTCACTGATATACAATGTCAACATATTGTCTTAAGCGTAAAACTAAAACAGAAAATAAAAATGAAAAAACAGAAAAAACAAAAAATAATAGAATAATGCTGAAAAGTATTTGTGCAATCTGTGGAAAAAGAAAAAGTATGTTTTTACCAAAAACAAAGTTGTCCGGAGCGGGTTGCCCTGACAACGTCAGGGAGATTCACTTTTCATACTCCTTCACCTTTGTCTAGAGTTCCGTCGTTCACCAACGTCCAACCAGATCCACTCAGAGCTAACACATTAGAGCAGGAAAGAGACAACCTCCTTCGGAAAGGGGTGGTATAACTTGTTCGAAACACTCTCTCTCCGAGATTCTATTCCTGACTTTTCTTGGTTCCAAAGGCAAACGGCACTCTGCGCCCCGCCATCGACATCAGCGCCCTCAATTGCTTCATTCATGCTCCTTGGTTCTCAATGGAAACACCACGGCGCATTCTAAAAGCCATCCAAGAGGGAGACATTGTCATCAGTGTGGACTTAAAAGACGCTTACCTCCATGTTCCTATTCACCAGGCTTCCAGGAAGTTTCTGCGGTTCGCCTACAACGATGTGGTATACCAATTCAAGGCCCTACCATTAGGTCTCAATATCAGTTCCTGGGTTTTTACTCGTCTCATGAATTAAGTCACAGCGCATGTCCGGACCATTTATATGGCGGCGACATCAAGTTACCTGGACATCTTTCAAAAACATCAGATGAGTTCTATTTTACATCAAGACATGATAACCCTTGTCACATCACTTACCAATCTGGCTTTTCTCGTGAACGAGGACAAATCCGACCTAGTACTATCCCTACATTTTGTTCATCCAGGTATGGAGTTTAATACACAGGAATACATGGTTCGTCTCCCTCAGGATCAGGCATTGAAAATCTACAACATGGTGGCTTCTTTACTCTTAAGGAGAACCCTATTAGCACGGGAATTCCTTCAATGCATCAGCGGACCTCCTTGTCCTAGGTCGCCTTTTTATGCGCCCATTACAAATGCTTCTTCTGTCTCAAAGGAGACCCAAAGTTTGCCCACTGGACAGCTTTTAACCATCTGCTCAAAACTGAGGCACCATCTGTAGCCTTGGAGCAACCTTCCTTGGCTTACAGCGGGTATACCTCTGCACGTATCGCCGCCCAAGATTACAATTTGTACCGACACCAGCAAGGAGGGTTGGGGAGCCCACCTCCTACCATCATTTATGGACGTCAGTGATGCATGGTCTCCCCACGAACAACTTCTGCACATCAATCTTCTGGAAATGATGCCCATTGTGAAAGCTGTGGTGGTATGAGCACCTCTTTGGCAAGGGAGTCATGATTCTGTCCGACAACTCTACAGTATTGATTTCTCTCAAATGACAGGGAGAAACCAAGTCCCCAGACATTTACGTCATGGTGTGGGACTTTCTAAAGTCCACATACATGTTCGTCATATACCGGGACACCTCAACGTTCTAGCCGAGTCGTCGTCACGAAACAAACAACTGGTTCAGACGGAATGGTCTCTTCATCTCTCGGTTTTCATCCAGATCTGTACCCGATGCGACCGACCATTGGTGGACCTATTTGCGACAAGATGGAATACCAAACGTTCAACCTTTGTCTCTTCTGTCCCGTATCCAAAAGCATGGGCAGTCAACGATCTATCCTTGGATTGGAACAATCTGAACGCATGCGCCTACCCACCAACACCGCTGATTCCAAAAGTGATACAGAAAGCAAAGGAATCAGCCTGTCGCCTCATTCTCACCACACCACACTAATGGGAGAAGTCGTGGATCAACTACCTCATCTTGTTCGCACATAATTGATCTTACCCAA
Organism: Megalonaias nervosa; assembly: GCA_016617855.1. Lineage (NCBI taxonomy): Eukaryota > Metazoa > Mollusca > Bivalvia > Unionida > Unionidae > Megalonaias > Megalonaias nervosa. The sequence continues at coordinate 4,813 of JAECUM010072843.1, read as the reverse complement.
AAGAAACCGATTTTTTTTTTAAATAGTAAAATGCTTCTATGAAAATACTTACCCAATCATAATACATTAGGAGTTCTACCACTACCAATCTTGCATCATAAATCCAGCGAAAGATTCGGGTCTTCCATCATCTTCTCATACAACCACGACGGCAGTTATTTCATCCTTATCCGGAGCTCCTGAGCCTGCACGTCTATATCATGTCAAATAGGCCCTCCGACTTAAACAAATCTCGCAACCAGTCGCGGAGAGAATCTTTCAGGCGCGATGGCCCCTCCACTCTAAAAGCGCATGAAGGCAAATGGCACATTTTCACCCAATGATGCGCAAACGAACATATTTTACGTATCCAGGTGTCAATACCGCAGATAGCTAATTTCTTCCTCTGGCTCTTCGGAGAAAAAAACCTTAGCTCCGCGTACAATCAAAGGCTACCGATCCACGATAGCTGACACCTTTCGTCATCATGGGCGCTAAGATATAGGACAGAACCTATCCGATTTACTCGCACACTTTGAGTACACAAGGCCTAAAACGTTAATCCTCTTCCCCAAGTGGAACCGATCTTGGGTATTAACTTTGCTGAACAAGACCCCCTTTGAACCAGCTGTACGAGCATCTCTGGCTCATCTTTTCTACAAGACCTGCTTCCTCCTCGCCTTCCACAGTAACCAGATTTTGTCATGAGACCTCTGTCTCTCCTGGACCCATCACCTGAAGGCTACTTATAAGACGGGGTCAGTTCTTAGAAGTAGTACCTTCATCGAACAGAGCTGGTGGGTCTCCCTCTTTAATCAGGACAAAACAATATATCAGCACAAACTGTCTCATCCTGGATCAAGCTGATTATTCGCTCAGCGTACAGGAAAATGACTCCAGCTCAAATGAATTTTTTATGCATACCTATCTCTGCAGCTCAACAGGTGACACTTCCAGTTTGATCGACAGCTTCTTAAAGACTTGGCTTCTCGACCTCCGCTGGATTTGCGGGAGAAAATTGTCCCCTTTCTGAAGCCGCGTCCCGACAGATGGTCCCCTTCACTCGGGTTACCTTGAAGCTGTCTCAATGCCTTAGGGGACCGGAGATGGTATCTCCACGGATGTCTCTCCCTCCACCTCTTACTTATTCTCCTAAGGTAATATGATTGGGTAATATATTCGAAGAAGAAACCAAAATATTTACTCAATAATAATGCACGTACACCTCTCAGCTTCCCCGCAGTTACATCCTTAGGGAGCGTGCCTTCCGCTACAGTAATAACCGATATATTCTTACTCGTAGCCGCCTTGTCTTATAGGTAAGGGGAGATCCCTCTGCCCGACCACCACATGGGTCGGCAAACAACTTTTAGCTCCCTTGAGCTAAATGTAGTACCTGGGAATGCTGGATTTGTGAGGTAGTGGTAGAACTCCTAATGTATTATGAATGGGTAAGTATTTTCAAAGAAACATTTTACTATAAAATATCGGTTTCTTTTGGGTGAGATCAATTATGTGCGAACAATTTTTGTTCTCCCTATCAAACAAGACAAAATATTTTATACATCATTTGCATTGAAGAGTAAAATTCTAACACTGCAGTATACTCCCTTTGTTCAATAAACACTTCTGTGATAACTAAAGCATTCAGTTATATTAGTTATATTTTTCAGTGTTATTGTCAGCTGGAGACCAAAGTCGATTCTCTGAAGTCGTGTAATGAAGTAATTCATCAACTAGGAAACAATAATAACGCTAACACATATTGCATTTTAACGTCGCTCAAAAAAGGTGAGAAAAAGTTCATGTTTTATACTTGTACTTGAATTGTGTGGTCCATAATGGACGTAAGGGGTGAGCTAAGCACATGGATTGTCTTATTTGCCTTTTCTTTAAGGAGGAGCGCAACTGAAAATACATTTGAAATTTCTATATGTGTTAGATGGTTTTAAAAAGGTCCTCTGCCAAACATAAAGCATGTTCTCAATTGCACTGTAGTTTTTTTAATTATTTTTTGTTTTTAAGTTAAGTCGTTTGAAGATTCAGAAATATTATTTTCATTCAGAACCATCTATATATTGTAGTATCACGTTGAGTGAAAACTCCATTTTGATACTGCTATCTATTAAGTGGAAATGTGCTGTTAAATTACTGTCATTAACAAGAGACACATTCATTTCCAGAAATGCTGTGAGTAATAGATGGCAAGAGTGTGAACAAGAGTAATTAGTAATGTTTAACATGGAAGATTCATTTCAAATCTTCCTACATAAGATTTGCCACAGGTGGCTGAGTGGTAAAAGTTGCTCAACGTTAGAGATACCAACATTTCACTTATTCCATTTGGATTAGAGACTTGGCCTCAGCAAACATGGGCATGTTAGAAAGCTTCCTAGTAGCTTCCCATACATCAGTGGTTCATGCCGTGGCATTCGTTAGTTCTTACTCGACCAAACATATACCGGGCACCATGCATAGCCGATCACGTGCTATGAAATGGCATTAAACTCATAACAACAGTAACTTCTGCACAAGATATTAAAGATGTCAATCGGCCGGCAACAGCATGGATGCAGAAAAAACACATAATTAGTGCAAGTGGACTAACCAATAATTGCTTCTCTAAGTTAGATAGCATACTGAAGAAAATTGTTCGTCTTGAACAAACGCTATAACAACTAATAGAGCCTAATTAATTTGACAACACACGTGGGTCTAAGCTGTTTATGTCTTAGCAGTAAAACAAAATACCAGGTCCGTTTCCCATTTCATTGGGTATTGCCTTTGCCATCAACAAATTAAGCCATTAATTTTGACAATATCCACTTCATTACAGATATTACATTGGGTGAGGGTTACAATAAATTTGATAATGCAACAAAAAATATTTAATTCCTGACTGTTTCAATAGTCATAACTTTACAGGAACAAAGGAAAGGAAAGTATCACAACAACGAAGAAAGCATCAAAATCGAGAATGTGCATGCGAAAAAAGTAACAATAACACAGTGTGGTGTTATGGCTCTATTGTCTTAAACCAACTGACAAAAAGTAGTGTAGCCAACAAGTTTATTAAATTTAAAACTTATTTATCTAAGTGAAAATTTAAGAGAAACTTGAAGTATTTTGTATTAAATCCCAAATAGTCCTAAATGTACTATCACAAGTCAAAAGGTATAAAATATTCCAAATGCATTCCAAGTTTCAGTGTGCTGATGTACCTTTCGTCTTTGATAGGTTGATATACCAATAGTCTTGACGTATCAAATTGATATAATCCAAAATGTCTCTGAATGAATTGACATTAATCTCAATATAGTGTTTCAATCCAAAATGTCAATGAGCACTTTGAAAGTCCAATGATAAATTTTAATAAATCGTTGTTCACAAATTATACCTGTACATAACAGTAAATGATCCTATAGACTACACTTAAAAGAGTTATGACTAATTTTGCTTACTTCATTTGTATATTCTAATTTCACTTCACATCACACACATTATAATGCCCAGGATATGTGTCACAAGTTTGCTTCCAGAACATTCTATGTTTATAAATAAAGCTAGACCTTGAACTCGTATTTGTAAGCAATTTATTTATAACTTGAAAACATGGCCAAAGTCAGGAAAACGCGCACACAACTCTGTGCTAAATCATGAACAAAAACGTCAAGCACATTATAAACTAAATACACATTGAACCAACAAAACAAATATACAATTATTGTTAATATAAACAGTTTACACTCAAATTTCATATCGAACGAAATTAAGTGTTCGTTGGGTTGTATGAACAATGCTGATAGTTATATTGGTATTATTTCCTAATATAGAAGCTTGTTATCAATGTCGTCAGTGATAATTCATCGCCGTTATACATCCAGGAGTCTCATTATTATGGCATTACTGTAGACAAAAGACATCAATTGCTCGCGATATTTTGATAAGAACATGAAGTCAGGTGCACAAGATTTCTTGACATTAAAACAGCAGGGAAATAACCCACTTAACATAATACACACTTACGATTTAAACGTGAAAGATAGTTTTAATGATGAAAGTAGAGCACTACAAACGCTTGGTTAGCTACGCCATTCACATGAACGCTTAGCCATCACGTACCGGCGCATGGAAATTATTGTGGACTAGAAACTAAGCGAAATGACGAACCAAGAAGAGGTAACTAAAATAGTTTAATATATTTCAAGTTCATCCAAGTCATTATTCTGCTTTAGTAATAGTACCACCGACCGTAAACTCTCTCTCTCTCTCTCTCTCTCTCTCTCTCTCTCTCTCTCTCTCTCTCTCTCTCTCTCTCTCTCTCTCTCTCTCTCTCTCTCTGGTTGGTTTGACTGTAAAACTCTCTAACCCTCTGGTCGGTTTGATGTAACATTTACCATCATTCATAAGTCCAGAGACATCGTGGGAGGACACAAACGAAAATACTCTAAGCTCGTCATTTCAAAGATTTTAGCTTGTATCTTGCTACGATCTTCCAGAGAGAGAGAGAGAGAGAAAGAGAGAGAGGTCTTTGGACATTTTCATATTTAATTAATAATAATCGATTTTTAGAACGTTATAGTATGTTTAAGAAACAACAACAACAACAAAATATTAAATACATCACATTATGTGTACCAAGTAACCGAGAAATTTACCTTATAATGTCGACATGGTTTGCAACTTTGTATCATTGATAGACACTGTAAATAGATCCCAAGGAAAGTACACACATATCGTTACGAAGAACTATATTCATGTAGGTTTCTTGGTGTAATTTCTATTTCAAGGTTTTAATCACGCCCAATTTCCTTTTCTCTCTCTACATTTCTCC
>JAECUM010072841.1:0-11334 GCA_016617855.1 Megalonaias nervosa | reverse complement strand
ATCACCAGGCTGGATTACTCATTTCCTTTGTGTTTATGCCATACCTTGATTTCATTTTTGACCTGGTCTCAGGTAAGGGACCGACAATACTCTACCATTATTCTGCTAAACGCCCCACTTTGCTACTACACTACAAATTTGTAAAAGTTGTATTATGCCCCCACAATACTGATTTACATCATCAACTATTACATACTTTTTATCATCTAAATGCACTTAAAGTAGTGTTATTTATTTTATACCTAGTTAGCTTATGTTTTGGAGATCTTATTGTGTTACGTGACTAGGCTCGTACAAAGTAACAAAAAAAAAAGAGTGAAGCCAACAAGCTTTGTAAATTTTAACAGAATAATTTATTTCCCTGGAAAGCAAGGTATAAATATTGTAAAGGGCCAAATTTCTGTCGATCTATGAAGAAAACATTAAGTTGGATAGATGAACGATTAATTAGATTTATGGGGACTGGCACGAGTTTAAATCGCCGTAACGCACTGACTGGTAATGTCACTGTCATGCGAGCGGTGGTTCTTAATTGGAACTTTGTTTACTTAACTGCAGAGGATAGGGTTAACCTCCGATCTGTACCGAAAACTGTCAATTCTGAAACTTCCCAGCGATAAGTATTTGGTAATCCAGTTTGGCAGACGGACTACAATTTTTGTCGAAAAATTGGAGCAGGGGATGTATTTAATTCAGACTGGTTACGCTGTGAAAAGGGGGCGTGATTCCTCTCGGAAACTATCAGTTTAAAATGCGTATTGCAACACCTTTAGATCAGTCTACGCTTTTTCTACGAGAGAAATTTCGAAGGAAGACTCCGGACTGATGTAGAAGATATTCGCCTGTAATTATCATCCAAGAGATTAGATGTCTGGAAAAAATATCTACGAAACAATTCTAGCGGTAAAGCCTGAAGACACGAGGTATTTGCATCAGTCTCATATAAATTCTTTGATATCACGATTTGTTGATTTATTTGCTTATATTTGTAGATCCAGTCTCTTGATATGATTACAATTGTGTGACGATTTGTTTGATTTATTTGCAGGAATTTATTTGTAAATTCGTCGGCTTAATTTTCTTGATATGATTACAATTGTGCGAGTTCATCGATATGAATCCGTACAAGGATATTCTTTATATATGTTTGATGAATCGTTTGATTGTTTAGTCTCGATTGTTATAAGTAAATATGTATCTAGAATTTCATGCCTTACTTTAGTTGATATGAGTACGAGAATTCGTGTAAATTCTCGGATTTAGATAATGTCACATATGATAAAGATTTGAATGCATGGAATTAACGTTATTGAACCATGTGAAATTAATGTTTGTACACCATTTAGTGGGGGTTTATATAGGCTAGAGACTTGAATGTGTATACCATGGTTGTGACATGTAAGGAATTTCATTCATTCACTTGGGCAATGTAAGCCAGTAATTGGAATAGCCATTAGGAAGTACATTAACCTTAGGGAGCTAAGTTTGTACGGTCCGCATTGTTTAGGTAAGACCAGATGGCCGTAGGATCTGTTTGAATTACGATAGAATTTATCTGACAGTAACAAGAAAAGATTAGGAGCTCTTCTCAGGAGGGGTATACAGCAGAACACTTATGGTGTCGTTTGTTTACTTTTACAAGGTGAGATTTGTCCCACCAGGGTCTACGTGACGAATCACGAACTTGCAAGCCAAAGTGGCCACACAAGTTGGAAGGCTAAAGGCAGCAATACACCTGAGGATTTGGAAATGGGGGAAAGTGGAAGGACCCAGACTTACAGGTATAGGAAGCCAAAGGAACAGTTGCCGAGATTTGGACTGAGGCAAAAACTATCAGGTTATGAATCTGTACAAAGTAGTGTTCGATCTTCACAAGATCTGATGATGATTTAATTCTATCGCTTAACAGATCGGCTATTTGTAAGTAAAAGCATATTTGTATTTTGAAATTCGTTTGAAAAATTTGAATCAAAGAAGTATATCTTGTTAATGTAATGCATTATTGCAATTGTTTATGAATTTTATTGTCTATGAATTTTTTGATTAAATTTTATGGTTTGTACATGTACGGGGGCTCGTGTCTTTTTGTTCTATATACCTGCTCAGATCTTTATCTATTCCACCTGTAAATTTCACAATTTCTATTGATATTTACTCGCTCCGGGCAAATTACACTGTAGGCGATCACCTCTAGATAACGATAACCAAACCCCATGCATCTCACCCCAACAAAGTGGGAGGGGAGTTCATGACAAATATGAAAAAGGACTTACGGTTTGTGAATCTAATCCAAAAATTAATCCTAGAATTTAAAAATATAAGTCCTATCACTAAAAAGTTCTAAATGAATCAAAGTTCGAACCCCGATGAAGTTCCAAGATGGAGGACGATGACGTCAGATGAATGCAGTATTGTACTGATGTGTCAACAGTTCCTCGTTGAATTTTATGAATCGAGAATAATATTCCGGCTTTAGAATTCCAAATAATTTCCAATAAATGTCTTTGTCCAAGAATATTGATGAAAAACACTTATATTTCCAGGAAAAATAAATTATTTTAAATAACAATTTCAACTCAACTGGTCACAGCACAAAATACCTTTGAGCTCCAAAAGGTATGAAATAAGACTGACTCAAAACACTGAAAACATCTGTTTTAACCCTCAATTTTAGATCACATGGTGGTCACTTAGCTGGAACAACGCAGTAAAATAATTTGTCAATTAGCACGTAGGTTAGTGTAGCCTTAGCTAAGAATCAATGATTCCCACACAGGAAATGAATTTTAAAAAAGTTTATTTACAACTAAGCTGACGCAAGCCAAGAATGACCTTGATTACAATCAATGATTTTCACTCAGTGTTTACGAATTTAGAACCAAGGTCAGGAACTAGGACAGCTAAAAATATAATGTAGCAATAGACTGCGTGTTTATTAGGTCAAAACAGAAAACTGAATTTTCCGAAAAAAAGTCAAATCCAGTGAATAAAGTTATTACAATAACATGTAATGAAAATAAAAATAAAATCAAAGAGAATTTAAAACTAACACACAAGCAATTAAATTACATATACGAAACAATTGTAAGTGTTTTACTTCATCGCGATCAAATTATATATATATATATATATATATATATATATATATATAGTATAGTATATATATATATATATATATATATATATATATATATATATATTATATATATATATATATATATATATATATATATATATATATATTGTAACGTGATGGGTTCAGAAATAAAACTATAAAATAATTCTGCTATTTACATGTTTATTTACAATTTACACTATATACACTCCGTTTCCCTTGTGTTGCATTACACAAAAAAAAACCCCTACTTCCCCGTAGGATTACAGTCTAACTATCCGTTAGAATAGAGAGAGAGAGAGAGAGAAAATCTAATTAATCCTTTCACATTGAAAGCTACAAAACCTCTCCCCCTCTCAAGTCTGTGAATCTTATTAAAACCACTTTCCCAGTCCATAATTCAGTCTAGTTAAAACCTGATATTTTTGACACACGAAAGCAGATAAGGGTTTTTACTCCCTATGATCACTGCCCTCAGCCAGGCAGTTCTGTTATAATTAACAGCTCTAATTGTTTCAACCAGTCCTCTTGGGAAAACATAACTGTCCCTATCACTATAGCATAACCTCCCCAGGTATCTAATTTCATCACACTGCTCCCTTCTTTGAAAACATGTGTTCCACATGTTACTGTCGGAGTCAGTTCAATTTCTTCATATAGATTACAATGAACTTGTTGTTTTGGCAGGAGTTATATCATCGTATCAGTACTTTTACGACATTAGTTATGAAGCAGTCTGCTATACGATTCACAAAATATAAAATTAAATATGAGATATAAAACTTAAGCTTTTTCTAATTAAGTCAGCTTAATCCTATTTACACACTAAACACTTATGTCCAACAAAATAGTTCACAAGTATTTCTAAGGTAATTTAGTCATTTACGCATTTCTACTAATTTAAGTCATTTGACAGTTACGGAACACAGTCACTTTATTGAGCCTGATCATGTCTTAGATCACTCTACACTCCCCTGTCAAATCTCTGCTGTGGGCGTCAAACCCGCTTGCCGCGCCCATACTCCGTAACATCCGGAATGTCAGTCTCACTGTCAGACCTGTCGGAATCACTTTCATCACTGGAGCCACTGTTAGAAAACTTCCTTCTCCGTGTTAAAATTGTCCTTCAACCAGTTTGTACTGTCGCCATAGAATGGTTTTAGTCTATTATAATGAACCACACGTGATTTGTGTGTTGGAGATTTTTGAATGCGATATACCAGGTCACTGATACATTTTACAATAAGATAGAGTCCATCCCAGTTTGATTGTAATTTCGGGCTAATCCCAATTTTCCGTTTTGGGTCATGTAGCCACACAACATCTCCCGTCTGATACGTTTTAATGTGAGTCCGGTAGTCGTAGTACCATTTCTGCTTTCGCTCGCATATTTTGTGTTCCCTAGCTAACTCATGGGCACAATCCAAGTATGTCCTTAAGTTTGAAACAAATTCTGTAGAATTCCTGAACTCCAAAAACTTTTCCTTTAGAGTTCCATACATCAAATCAATGGGTAACCTCACTTCTCGACCAAGCATCATTTCATTTGGTGAGAATTTCGTTGAGTCATGAGCAGCACTACAGTATGCCATGAGTGCCAGTGGCAAAATATCATCCCATTTTTTCTGATCTTTGGACACTAGGATGGCTAGAATGTTCTCGATAGCCTGATTGAAACGTTCTACCATTCCATCTGACTGTGGGTGATGAGCAGTAGTCCGCGTTTTATTTACCCCTAAAAGGTTACACATCTCCTTGAACAAATTTGACTCGAAATTCCTTCCTTGATCTGTATGAATTTGTATCGGTACACCGAATCGAGCGATGAATTGATCCACTAGAATTTTTGCCACAGTCTCTGCCTTCTGGTCTGGCATTGCGAAGGTTTTCATCCATTTTGTGAAATAGTCCCCTATCACAACGACGTACTTGTTTCCATGATTTGACACAGGGAAGGGTAATAAAATGTATATGGCGATTCGTTCCATTGCTGCACCAACATTATAAATTTTCATGGGGACCCGGTTAACTTTATATGGCCTCTTCTGTGCTGAACACTGGCCACAACTACGACACCAGTCTTTCAAATTTCCTCCTACACCCGGCCAGTAGAATCGCTCCCGTATTCTCGAAAGAGTCTTGTTCACTCCAAGGTGACCAGCAGTAACGGCATCATGCAAGTTCGCGATAACATCTTCCTGAAATACCACAGGGACCACAAGCTGCCAGGAAATGCGCTTTCCCGTAACATTTTCCCATCTACGGTACAAAACCCCATCCCGGAGTTCAAACCTGTCCCACTGACTCCATAAAGCCTTAACTGCTGTACTTTCCATAGAGATTTCATGCCATTTCGGGAGTTCGCCAGACTTTTCCATACAGCTAATTGTGTAACCGATATCCTTATCTTCTTGCTGAGTCTTTCTCAGTTCTCTTGTAGAAATTCCTACAATCCACGAGGACTCTTCCTTGTGCCCGTCTTCCTTACTACCTCTCAGAACATCACAGCGAGGATGTTTACTGGAGCTTTGTGACGCACTCCTGTCTTTAATTTCAACATTTTCGCAATGTGAACAGTCTACACAAGGCCTACGTGACAGGCTGTCAGCGTTTTGGTGTTTCTCACCCCCGCGGTAGGCGATTTCGAAATCATAGGTCCCAAGAGTTTCTAACCAACGTGTGAGTTGGCCTTCGATGTCCTTGAACTGAGTCAGCCATCTTAATGAACTATGATCAGTACGAATGAAGAATTTCCTACCGTACAGATAGCAGTGAAAATACTTGATAGCACTGACTATAGTCTGTAACAAATGCAGTCTTAGACCTATCTTTGGGATCCATGGCTACCTGCCAATACCCACTTTGTAAGTCTAGAGTACAAAACCATTTCGACCCTTGAAGAGCATCCAGTTTGTAGTCGATCCTGGAAACGGGGAAAGAGTCCGTTTTTGTCACTTCATTTATTTTTCTATTATCGACACAAAACCTCGTCGATCCATCTTTCTTCCGAACAAGAACAATGGGCGATGCCCGCGGACCATCGGATTTCTCAATCACATCTTGTTTCAACATTTTCTCAATATGGTCTTTCACTTCTCCACGCTGCGCAAGAGGTAACCGTCGAGGACGTTGGCGAATGGATGTTACCTTCTTGGTGTCGATTGAATGTTTTACTATATCTGTTCTCCCCAGGTCTGTCTTATCTTCGGCAAACACCTGGTTAAATTGTACAAGGAAATTAACCAACTCATTTCTCTGGGAGTTATCCAGATACTTCGACGACCGTTCGAGTAAGTCTGCAAGATGCGGCGGTACCATGTTAGTCTGGGAATATGGAAACACTCTGATTTCGTTATCAACTGTCACAGCCTCACACGTCGCTGCCACATACTTCTCATACACTTTAACTGATCTTTCTGGCGGATTGAGCACCCGAACAGGGACACAGTTATTTTCTGCATTAACCAATGACTTTGTCATCAATAATTGATACCTCTTTGTGAATTTCTCGGTTGATACCAGTATTGCACAAGAGGGCGCAACTTCTAGGTCTAGTACCTTCCCCGGTATGATTCTTTCCACTCCAGGAGGTATGATACATGTTTCGTCCACTACCACGCGGCAACACCTGAAGCTCTTCAATTCCATCTTGGCACATTTCACTGGTTGACCATTCAACTTAAATGTATTAGTTTCAGCATCTATGGCACACTGGTGTCTCTGAAGAAAGTAAAAACCCAGAATTCCGTCGATATCTTTGTCAATTTCTGCCACCCACACTGTGTGCTTAACTTTCGTATCATTTATCATGATATCCATTTTACCCACACATACTGTCTGGATACACTTTCCATCAGCCATTTTCATTTGTTGACCGGCCGGTTCCAAATATGGCCTTTGTAGATCAGATATTTGTTCATAGATGGAACCGTTAATTATGGAAACACTTGCACCGGTATCGATGAGGAAATTCACTTTCCGTCCTTGCACTCTCCCTTGTATGTACATTCCTGCGCCATTGCTTGAAATTTGAGTGGTACAGGGTTGCGTCATACCCTGTTGACCCTGTCTGTTCTTATTTGCTTTTAATTTCGGACAGTCCTTCTTTAAATGTTCCTCATTGCCACAAATTCAGCACCTATTCGAATTCTGCCGATTGAAGGGTCTTTCAATGCGCTTTCTCTTTAATGAATCCAGTTCTACCTTAATTTCTCTGATTTCACTGGATAATTCTTTGATGCATGCATGGATGTCCACTATGCCGGATGCTGCACATTCTACATCACATACACCAATATTTCGAACTTAAGCTGTCATGCGACGATCCCGTTGTTTATCCGCGCTTTGAATAGCCTCCAATTCAGCTGCTAACTTTGTGACTTCTTCTAAGGTTTTAGGATGGCTTTGCTGAATACGAAGCCTCATGTCTGAGTCTGTCAGAGCATCAATCAAATGATCCCGGCTCAAAGTTTCTATAAGTTCGGTTGGAGCCTTTGGGTAGGCTCTCCTGCTTAAGCGTTTTACAACCTGAGCCAGTTCTGGCAAAGTTTGATCTCTCCTCCTTGTGAGATTTTTAAGTTGCACCCGGAACAATTCTGTTTGATTCTCTGAGACAAACCTCCTGCTCAGCGCCTTTGACAATTCCCGATACATTCTTCTCTCCGAATATTCTAAATCCGCTAGTACTGCCTGTGCACTTCCTCGTAAATTTGATGCCAGAAACATTGCATTTTGGTCTTCAGTCCAGTTGTTAATTTCAGCAACAAGTTCAAAGTGAACTCTAAAGTCTTCCCACTGTTCCGAACCATCATATGTCGCTGGCCTCACTAATGGCTTTTGAAAATTCCTACTCCCACTGGTATTTGAGCCATTTCCTAGACTTCTCAGGTTTTCATGAAAGTTTCTTTTCCCACTGGTGTTTGCAACATTTCCCAGACTTGTAAGGTGTCCCTTTATTTGGCTCTCCAGTGCCTCATATTCCCGTTCTAGCTTCTTTATTTCCTCCAGCTGCGACCTACTTTGCACATTAAAGGTAGGAGTTGAGGTTTGTAACGTTGCACGAAAACCTGTGTCGGGATTTCTCCGATGTCCAAAAATAATTGTTGGGGTATCAAACCCTCCTTCTGCCATTTTTTACACGATGAATAAGAATTGTCTGAATCTGAATAAATCCATCACGTAATGCTCACTGATATCACTGCGATTTAAATCCTGAAGTCAACTTTAAGAGACTCACTCTCCAAAAGAAATACACTAGCTGCAGTAGATTCTGTTGCCGAAATGCTAAACCAAACCCACAACAGATATATCCTATTAGTGAAATTTGATCCCAATTGCACACAACACAACTGACAGAATAATCCACCAAGAGTGAGAATATCCCACCGCTGCCACCAAAAATTGCAATGTGATCGGTTCAGAAATAAATCTATAAAATAATTCTGCTATTTACATGTTTATTTACAATTTACACTATATACACTCCGTTTCCCTTGTGTTGCATTACACAAAAAAAAACCCCTACTTCCCCTTAGGATTGCAGTCTAACTATCCGTTAGAACAGAGAGAGAGAAAATCTAATTAATCCTTTCACATTGAAAGCTACAAAACCTCTCCCCCTCTCAAGTCTGTGAATCTTATTAAAACCACTTTCCCAGTCCATAATTCAGTCTAGTTAAAACCTGATATTTGACACACGAAAGCAGATAAGGGTTCTCACTCCCTAGGATCACTGCCTTCAGCCAAGCAGTTCTGTTATAATTAACAGCTCTAATTGTTTCAACCAGTCCTCTAGGGAAAACATAACTGTCCCTATCATTATGGCATTCAGGAGATATTAAGAAGATAGACTGAACCCATCGGCTGTACGGACACGAATACATGTTGGTTTCCTAGCCGTTTGTTTGCAAATCGAATCGATATATTGATTGATATTTATTTATTCTGTGATGAATTATTGATTGAGTTTGTTTTGTAAGAAATATTTAAACAATAAAATGTAAATAACATGTATTAGTGTAATTTTATGTCTCTAATGCAGCACAAATTAAATCAATCTTGTGAATAACATTTGCCACTGTCGATCTACTAGTATCATCTCTTGAAAAATCTGCTAATTTTCTCCAAGTCTGTTCACTAGGTATTCTTACACAGTCTAAGCTCTCCTTTGGAACACCCATCAAATGATATTACTTTCCACGTTTGTTTTGTTCCATGAATTCATGTTGTACTTTTATCTACTTATATTTTACAGTCTTCAATGAATTCATGTTGTACTTTTTTTCGACTTATATTTTACAGTGTTCCATGAATTCATGTTGTACTTTAATCTACTTATATTTTCAGTGTACTTTATTTCCCCCATGCAATATTTATAGGTTACTGCATTAGTATGGGAAAATATGAACGAGTTTTTATACGACCTTGGGAGTGCAGTATATCCATCCAACAAAACGAGTTCATATTTTCCCATACAAATGCAGTAACCTTTTTATTATATGCTAATTTTCTTATTCTACCCAAGGCTTAATTATATAAACAAAAATAATCTACAAGAAACAAACTAACTGAATGTATGCCGTATTCCAAACTAAATACACAAGAGTAGATTCAACATTACATAACATTATTAATGCGCACGTAACTCCGCCCAGATAAATTTGAACTTGGTCGCGCGCTAGACATAAGTTTCCAAATAAAAAGGCGTTTTGGTCTACTTAAAATTGAAATTTGGAGTCATATTGTGAATGAATGCGCATTGCAACACCTTTCCCATTTGATCTGGAATGAATAGATTTTGGTATTTTTGTCGATTCGGCGAAATTTCGTGATTATGGACTGGATTTATCTACATGAATTACATCGGATTTCAACAGCGTCTGTGCCAATTCTACATGAAATATACATCGGACTGAAGCAGCGAGGGAGAAGTTTGTTGACATCTGCAAGTGTGTTTCTCTTCTGTCATTGAATGTTTCAAATCATAATGTGGGGAAAATATGAAGTCTTTCATTTGCAATTATCGAAAGACGCTATGGTATTTAATGTTTATTTCATTTTGAGTGCAGTAAAGAGGATGTAATTGCACTTGGAATACAGTCGAAATTACAGTACAATTTCGAAATGTGTAATCAAGCTTGAGAACCCATGACATGACTCATATAATTCGGATTTGCAGAACTAAGAAAGTACATTTTGAGGCAATTCAGGATATATAACTGTCAGTATATTTTTTGCCATTCTTATTACCAGTTAAAGAAGACAGTTTATGCCTTGTCACTTGCATGTTATTTGTAAGGACCCTGTCTGGCGTCTATAGCTAGCCTAAATCTGAAACATTGTATCAAAAAAGTTAACGCGGAATGTGTCAAAGCAGCTGGTATGTGGCAGTCCACGAAACATCTGCTTTAGTTCATTCAGAAACAAATTGTTTGTTTACAATAGAAAGTAGTTCCTTTATTCGCGTGAATGCAATATGAATTGAACTCGCGAGTGCAATATCGGAAAATATCACACGATTCTGACACTGTAAAGTTAACGGAGAAAAATATGAGCATATAATAATCTTTTTTGGCACAATATTATTAATCAGCCTAAATCGGATTATTGTTGTTTCACTCTGCTGAAAGTACCCTTTAATAACAAGGCATGGATTTTAATGCAATAAGTGTAGAACTGACTCGTACATGATCAACCTGTTAAGTTCTGTTTTACGACAGATTACAATAAACGGCAAATAAAGAGGCATTAGCTTTCCGTGAACACCTCGCTACCAGAAGGTACACAAATAAAGAGAGTTTTATCGATACTACAGGATGAATATATCAATGACTATGACAACTTCTAACCATATGTACATATAACCTTGACTCATCATTTTTCGTAATGCACATTTTTAAACAGCATTTTTACAGAATCATAGTGGGACCTCACTTATTTCGTCTCCTGATCTTAAATCTATGTTGCTTTTCTAGTTTCTTCGTTTGTGGAATGTTTTAGCATTGTAACTGAAGGAACGATCTAGCATTGCAGATATTATTAGGAACAAACTTACGTCATTTTATCAACTGATTTGAGGTAAGCTGACCTGAGAGTAATCCGATTTGACATTAACCTGGTTAATCCCTTCCTTATCTGGGCTGAAGACAGTGATACTGACAATGTCATCAATTGTGCACTTACTTAATGTAAGGCCGACGCTAGCAAACGCCAACACTCGA
>JAECUM010072839.1:0-13399 GCA_016617855.1 Megalonaias nervosa | reverse complement strand
GCGATTATTGTCGTTATTGCGTTTGTGTCATGTATTGTGTACAATTCCATTTGCAATCGAATAAAGTTTACAACGAACTTTGATGTGCAACATTGTCATCAGAAGCAGCAGCAGAAGAAGCAGGTGCAGCAACAACAATAACACGAAAAACAACAATAACAACTTCAACAACAACAACAACAACTACCACTGCTGCTACTGCTGCTACTACTACTACTACTACTACTACTACTACTAATAATAATAATAATAATAGCGATTATACTATTACTTTATAATACCAACATTCGAGTTGTCTTTACAAATAACTGCCATTTTACCTGTCCGCCTGGGTTCGAGTCTCAAGCACGGCCAAAATGGGCATGTGAGAAAGCTATCAGTAGCTTCCCTCTCGATAGAGGTTCATACCGATTTTACCTTGATTCTACCTCCAATATTTTATACTTGCCCCCATATATAACCTTTCTCCACCCACACCAATGCACTAAAACAATATTGAAATGCTAATACAATTACTGTCAAAGATTGCAAATGTTATTACTTTCATAATACTAATGTTATTGCTTTTGAAATGTTACTACTAAACTAAAGAAGGTACGATTAAAGAATTCCTAGTTAAGAAATTATATTGCATGATGATGATCTTCCTTCAAATGCCTGAATGTCCCTTCCTCCGCCCAACCTCCACCAGTGGTCAATCATAGGCATAACTAATAACTTGTCACCAGTTTACATTTCTAGACTTAATCCTTAAGTCCCAGTTATGTTGAATTATATTGTATTTATGAGCACCAATAAAATGATATCTACAATAATGCAAAACTCTGAAAGTTGTAAAGTTTATTGACTATACTAAATTTCAGCATTAAAATGCTAAAGAAGTAATAGCTAGAACTATTGTAGAAGGGTCAATACAAAATATCCTCTGTCTGCACGCTTGTATTTGACAAAGTATTTCAAATGAATGAATTATTTCTCTCCCATGTACCTGCATATATATAACATATATAGCATATATATATATAACAACATATATATATATATATATATATATATATATATATATATATATAGTTTATCCTTATGTTATCCAACGACCACAAACCCATGTCTCTCTTTGTGTGAAGCTATCTGTCGCCTAAAGATAAATTAGATGCATTATACAATTCAAATATTTGATTACATGCTCCATCTATTTCCTTTAACTTGAACTCCCTTTTGCGCCGTTTTTTAAAAGTCCTTATTATTGGTGCTTGACAATATTTTATATCCTCTTTATTTACACACGCGAAGACAGCTATTTCAGAACAATGCGCTTACAGCTGATATTCATGTTTGGAAATGAAAAGAAGTGAGATATGAAATGTTACGCAGAGATCGGGTACAAAAAAAAGAGAAACATTATTCAGTCAGCATACGCATTATTGCCTTACCAGACTATTTAAGTCGTACGTTCTTTTCCTACATACAATAAACCGAGCGCCTTTGCAACACTGAGACTTAAGGTAAGATCATTTATTTATAATTTGGTATGAAGCATGAATTAGTTGACAGTTGTGGTATTATTCTACAAGAATATCAAACTTGCTATATCTTGGTAATATTTGTTTCCGATTAAGTGATATTAGTAACTGCAGGTTGGATCGATTTCGTCCGTATTTATAAAAGGGGTTTTCTTCTTCAACCTTGGTTACAGAATTGCATTAGTTTACCATTTTATCCTTGTTTTCATGTCATTGTTTATTACCATACTGGAATGCTTTAACCACGTAGGCGTTTTATGGGTGTGAAAAAATAGTCAGCAGACTATGCTACCATAACCACTGGGGTCGTACATTTGAAAAGGATTATCAATCTCAAGGCGCAGTTCCTGTAAAACATTATGATTTCATGTCTTTATAATCAAGAAATTGCACTGCATAAATGATGAATATGAACTTCTAAAATGTCTTAGTTTGTTAATGATAATATATGAAAATTCTTCCAACGTAGCATGTGATTGTCTTTCGGATTTACACTGAAAGTCTTCAGTGCATCTTGTACTCGTATTTAGTGCGATTTTAATTGCAATAAACCACTGAAATACACAGTATTTTCATACAATCTGTCAAATTATGATTGCGTCATGTACGTTCGTTTGTTTAGTGTTATTTTTTTCATTGCATGAAAAACAAGATTGAAAACTATTTAACACATCATAACTTTTATCTCAGAAGACCACACACCAAAATCAGATCTAATATATGAACAGAAAACAAGTCCCGAAAATAATGAGGAAACATCAGTAAACACGACATATATTCCATTCCCTGCAGAGTCTGCAGGTGAAGTTTATAAATTAAGACACGATTTCTACAAGTTGTATATCCGGTGACTGGCGATCTCGGCCCATATCATACTCGGCCTGCAAAGGAGTACACCATAACAAAGTCGGACCATTACAGATTCGGTCGATACTATACTCTGCCCATTATGGAGCTGTCCGTTCTTAACTTTGATCTTGTATGGGTTCGTAACATTTGTTCTTATTGAACACTAAAAGGCAAGCAATTGCTTGTTGTGGATCTTTGAAAGAAAAAGTTTAAATATCGCATGTGTTGACTTTTACTTGTAAGTCTTTTCTTCTTATACTTCAAGTGTACGTCAACGTGGATAGGTAGGCTTAATTGTAATTCTACAATTTAATAATAGATTACGTTAGCAAAATCAGTTCCATCCCGATCATTGAAAATCCGGTACCTGATATGTCATAACAAAAATGAAACTTTCAGAAGAAAATTGTTCATCCTACACAGGTACTAAATCTGATGTCGAAAATGTACTGCTGATAATAAATTTATATAAATAAAATATTTAACTACAGTTGGTATTGAGAGAAAGAATTAGAGCAAAGACGGGCAAAGACATAACATTTTAGACTAACTAATTAAATGCAGAAGAATTAGAAACGAATGATTTCTCTCTGTGCTTATCTTTTTTATATTTTTAATGTCATTTTGACTCCATTTATCTAGTGTACTTTCAAGGTCAGAGATGCTTTAAACTTAGAATACTGAATAAAATGTCTACTATTGATATAAAATCTACGGTATACAGATAAGAAGTGCGACTGCAAGCACTTGTCGGCACATATCTGCAGTCACAAGTAGCAGGGTAGACACGTGCTTACTTTCAACCCAATTCAGTCAGCATAGCGGCACGACAAGCTCTTCATTATGCATTATATAAGCTAATTAACCTGGCATTGTGAGTTTTGTCCTTATATTTCTATTACAAACAAATGACCGTTGAAACAAACGTAAAGTGATTTTAAATTTAAGCAAATAAATGATTATTTACAAAATGAATATTACATGCGCATTACTATTCTATCAAGCGTGGGACCAGTATGTAACATGGCCGACTATGTTATGGGCTGATTTGGGTAGCCCGAGTTCGTTATGGGCCGAGAACTTTAATGGACATACTCTACTATGGATTGAGCAGTCAAAGAACCGTATATCAAATTAAAACATATCTCTTAGTGCAAAAAATAAGGGAGGTCGTTGTTTTTATTTATTCGCAGACACGTAATTGCACAAGGGATCAATTATACCATTCACAAATTGAACCTTTCATACACTCATCACTGCAAATTGATTTGTTGCAAAAATTCACAAACGTTAATGTAATGCATTTTCACAATCAGATCTCAAGTTTGAAGTATGTTCAAAGCATTGGTTACTATATATATATATATATATATATATATATATAACATAACAACATATATATATACTATATATATATATATATATATATATATATATATATAATAATAATAATAATAATAATAATAATAATAATAACATGGCATTTAAAGTGTTGGTATAAAGCAAATTGAGATACCAGGACTATTGGTATATCAATTTGTTATCCTCCCATGGCGCAATAATACGAGTACATAAACATTCTCGCAACCATATGATACTGATTCTAGATCAATGATAAATTTCCACACATTAATTATCAGTGACGTATGAAAATAACGATAAAAGTGTTACTAATCCCAGTTTGATAAATGAATTTAATATGGTACACAATTTCATTCCAGTCCTTTGACCATTCTATTCCGCCCTCCACTCTCACGCATATCGGAAAGAAAACTACGCCGAAGTCTGGAGTGAGAGAGAAAAAAAAATTGAGTTGCAAGAAAACCTTGAAATTGAACTTCACCAAGTAACCTACAAGAATATAGTTCGTCGTGACGGTATGTGTGCACTTTCCTTGGGACTTATCTACAGTATTTAGATACAAAGTTACAAACCCTGTCGACATTATATTGTACATTTCTCGGTTACGTGGTTTCACATATTGTGTTGAATTTAATCTTTTATTATTGTTGTTGTTGTTTCTTAAACCTGTTATAATGTTCTAACAATTGTTAATCAAATATGCAAATGTCCAAAGGCCTCTCTCTCTGTCTGTCTCTCTTTCACTCTCTCTGGACTATTGTAGCAAGATACGGGCGAAAATCTATGAAAAGAATATGATAGAGGATTTTTGCTTGTCTCATCCTACGATGTCTCTGGACATATGAATGATGAAAAGTTAAAAGTTAAGGTCAAAGTTAAAGCGATATGAAAAGTTTAGTTAAACCTAGCAAAGGATGAGAGAGAGAGAGAGAGAGAGAGAGAGAGAGAGAGAGAGAGAGAGAGAGAGAGAGAGAGAGAGAGAGAGAGAGAGAGAGAGAGAAAGAGAGAGAGAGAGAAAGAGAGAGAGAGAGAGAGAGGGAGAGTATGTCTAAAATACCTCTTGCTGGTGCGTCGTTTGGCTTAATTTTCATTCCACATTAATTTCAATTCGCCTGTACGTCAATGCTTCGCATTCATGTGAATGTCGCAGCTAACCAAGTGTTTGTAGTGCTCTACTTTCTTCGTTTAAACCATCTTTCATGTTTAAATCGTAAGAGCATATTGCATTGATTGAATCAATGTGAAAAAATGGAAATTTAAAAATAAACAATGAACTTATTAATATGCGAAGGTGATTGTGAATAGCCTCAAAAGGCATAGAACTTTATGTTATAGCGGACACACTCGGGGATGTGAGGAGTTCATTCACCAGGTCAATACACAGCTGCGTTTAGTAAATACTAACTACGTTCAAAGGCCGAATACTTGTATTTGCATGTGATATAAATAAAATATATGTATTGTATGTAGGCTGTATCAATGATATACTACTTGTTGTATAAATTGTTCATTGAAAGGAAATTCGGCAAGCCTCCTTTCCTTTTAATGAGAAATTTATACATCTCGTGGTATATCAATTATACAGCGTACATACTATATATATATATATATATATATATATATATATATATATATATATATATATATATATATATATATATACACACATCGTTCTTTTACACTTGTTTTATTAAGTTTCAAAGTCTCACATTTTCTAATGGTTTCAGTCAACGGTTGTCAGCTACTTCAATTCCAAAGAGCATGTTGTAAATTAGTGTTTATTAATTCTCGTTTCTTCAACACATCTGTTTGATCTAAATATGTTTTATATCATTCAATATTTGTTACTTTTTGTTGTCTTTGTTACTGTTTTCAACAGCTTTGCAAGAACTTATATGTAAATAATTTGCACAGAGGTACTTAACGTCTTTGATGGAGTAGCTTCCTTAGATTGTGTACTAATAACCTGCCATTAAACGATATCGGGACCTTCGAAAAGCAACTTTCCCTTTACTGAAGCACGTCTCCAGGTAACTTTGGTACTGAAAAGACTTAGTTATATCTGCTTACTTACCCACCTGCCTACCTATCTACCTACTTATTTCGATACTTAAACTTGATTGATCTGCTATTAACTTCAGTGCATGGTTTATATTTCACAGGATTCCTTATCAACTAACAATGAGGACTGACCCTGATGTTTGCCTTGTTTTTACTTTCGTGTCCTTGTTAATGATGAGAACAGCAAAATCATGCGCACCAGTTTGTCAGTGTAGAACTTCTGGGAACTATTCAAGTGTATGTATGTTTGATAAACATTTGGATGTCAACGTTACAGCAGACGCATTCTTTGATTTTCCTGTTGAAAACATTACAAGTTTAAGACTTGAATTCAATAACAAGGATGGTAATTCTCTAGAATTTCCGTTTGAGGCATTTTTCCAGTTAAAATTTGTGTCCTTGAGAGAACTTTATATTGTTAGTAATATAACTACCCCTGCAAGAAACTTCTCACTATTCCCAATGGAAGCGCTAGAAACTTTGCCACGTCTATCAATGCTCTCATTCCATGTAAAGAATGCGAAAATTGTTCCGGTCAATATGTCGTTAAAGCTCAAACTTCGATACCTAGATGTCAGTACCTCGAGAGATTTAGATTTTGATCAGCTCTGTAAAATTGCAATCATATCAGGGTCTGCTTTGGAAGAAGTTTACGCAGAAGGTATAAACGATGGTCATTATTGGACATATAAAGGAACGCTTGATGATGAGTT
This sequence comes from Megalonaias nervosa, assembly GCA_016617855.1. Lineage (NCBI taxonomy): Eukaryota > Metazoa > Mollusca > Bivalvia > Unionida > Unionidae > Megalonaias > Megalonaias nervosa. The sequence goes on along the minus strand of JAECUM010072839.1, from coordinate 6,891 downwards.
TTTCACTTGTTTTCAAAATACCAGTCTTCGAGTGTTGTACATACCCGAGTCAAACATAAAGGTACTGGCAAGTCCAAATTTAAACCTTCATGTCCCATCTTTAGAAATTCTCGATGTGTCACGAAATGATGTTTTCGTCGACATATACACTTTTAAAGCGGTACTACAATTAAAACATTTGAAGAAACTCATTGCTTCTAATGTTCCATTTCCAAAAGGTAAAATGGAGCAAACATGCGAAGATGACAAATCGGTGCTCCCTAGAGAAAATCATCTCCTTTGCGAATACTTTCAGGATAAAACAATGCCGCGACCCTTGCGGGGTCTCGAAGTGTTTGACATTGGTGGCAGCATTGACTGTCACAACATCAACACTTTTTATTGTGCACGTCGAAGTCAATGTCTTTTTCCAAATAACACTTTACTTCGTGAACTATACTTAGATCACCTTTGCATTATGAGAATGGACATGCTGGTTAGCGGCTTAAACCGACTTGAAACACTTGATTTTTCTTCAAATTTGTGCGAATATATTTCAAGTCAGGCTCTTTTTGAGATGACAGCTCTAAAAACATTGCTTTTAAACAGAAACTATCTTTCAAAAATGGAGAAATCTAATCCCAAAGAATTGAGCATTCTGTTCCGAGGTAATCCTAACCTTGAGGTTTTAGATCTCTCAGAAAATGGATTCACTCGTCTTCCCGGGGATATATTTATATCAAATACAAAACTGGAGATTTTAAATCTATCAAATAACTTTTTACACAATACTGACTGGCTGTCAGATAGGTTGGTCAATCTGCAATCACTAGATCTAAATGCAAACAGTCTTACGACCATTGATACTCGAACAAGACAAGTGGTTGATGATTCTGCACATGGGTATAATAACTCGATTGGCGAGGCCGGCGGATTTCGTCTTCTACTAGCTAATAACCCAGTAAGTTGTAGTTGTGACCAGGAAGATGTCTTACGATGGCTGTCAGGTAAACGTGGGTACATTACTGACATGAATGAGATTTTTTGCGCCGAAACTGGAAGTTTAATTTCGATTTATACGGACGACATTGATTCCTACAGTCATAGTTGTAAGTTTCTGAGATATAGAGGTCTTCTTGCGCTATGTGCAATTCCTATCATAGTGGCCATCTGTGTTGTTTTGTACCTCCGGCATTATAGGAGCATCCTGAGAATCAAACGGATCCGTAAGCAACTCAACGAGTTTGTTTATGACAATTTCCATGTGCAGCGAAGATTTCTCCTGTACCTTGCATATAGCTTTTCTGATAGTGACATTGTGTTAAATAACATTTTTCCTGACCTTGAGGGAAGACTCCAGAAGGAAGTCGGGGAGAAGGAGAATCTAGTGTGTATATCAGATCGAGACTTTGACGTTGGAGTCAGTATCTCAGATGAGATCATACATGCCGTCACTTCATCGTGTGCTGTGCTATTCATCATCTCAAAGGAGTTTGCGCGCAGTCGATGGTGCGAGTTTGAGGCGGAAATTGCCCTGTATCAAGGGAAACCAATCATCTTGGTCATCTTGGGAGACGTGAAGGTCAGATCCCTTCCCGCTTCTTTGAGAAAGGTCTGTTTTAAATGGACAAGACTGGAATGGCCAGGCGCCGAAAACCAAGATAAATTGGAAGAATTCTGGAAAAAGCTGGTAAAAGCCATCATTAAATACACAGCTGATGCTACAGACGCACCTGTATGATCTACATTGGTAAACTGAAAAGTGACTTGCTATCCATTTTAGGTAAATTGTAACAGATTTTGTCCCTTGCATTTAGAAATATGTTTTAGTCGCTTACTTTGAGAAAGAAATCTGCATTTTCAGTGGAATAAAGTCTATGGTATATTATACACTGAACTTGGGGAAAATCGGGTGAATCTAAAGTTTTATCAATATATTATTGCTTCCGTTTAGCTTTATTTGTCAGTTTTGATAGGCTGATTAAATAGATTCTGCGCGGATGTTACACATTTTGCTTTGGCAAGAAAATCAGGTGAATCCATAAACCGAATTGATGAAAAACATATCTATCTATCGTACCGTTTGTCTTCGATTCATGGTAGTCAAGATAGACTCTAGTGAAGATGCAGTACCGTTGCTAGTGTAAGCAATCTATTCGTTTCATAACGTTCATATGAAGCATTCACTGTGAACATTCACATATATATATATATTTTTTTTCTAAAGTGCATTTGGTTCTAGTGATTATAAAGTATGAACGCCTTTGAGCCCCAGTTAATCCCTGTGCCAGATTATTGGTAAATTTTGACATGTTACAACAATTGGGACTGAGTTCTAACTGAATGGATGCTTGACATTTATCGTTCTGAGTCACCGATAGTCTTGAACAACGAAGAATGGAGACACATGTGATATGTTTAGCAACTATGTATGTAGACAATATAAAAGCAGAAAGCAATTTATCTCTACTGAATGGACTGTGTTAACGTATTTTATTTGAATACGTGCCCGCTGTAGCACTAAACATTGAGATTTTGAAACAAAACTATTCAAATAATTTTAAAGAAATAAAATGTAACATTATATAATGTACCTTTAATTTGTTTCGTCGCTCAATACATTTACTCGATACGTACAATATTTTAGGATAAATTTAGTGAACGTCTAGGATTTCCAATTTTGTATGTATATGTCTAAGTCTACAAGAGTTCCAGCTAATGAAACAAAATTTACTGTATTGCTCGCAGTAGGTTATTCCCCACTCACCCAACCCCATCGTATTTATATGTGCAACCTTGTGATATTTTCCTCTCAATATAGGAACCGGCCTCGCGGCAGAAAGGGTACGTGTTCGAATCCTGCCATCAGAAAACAAATGGTTTAGCTACCCTGGTGTATCCTCGGGCAAGGCCATTAGCTCCATTTCTCTCAGCACTAAATCACCTACCTGTATTATTGTGAAATACCAAACAAAAATCTTCCCTAAATGAAGTAAACATATATTTGTCAGCAGTTTATTAGTTAATATACTTTACTGACCTATTTTGATTACTTGATGAAGTCTAAAGCAGATTAGAAACTTAATATGGAACTCATTGCAATCATTACTTTTTAATCTTTTTCCTTTTGAAAATGGCTGGAGATTCTTAGTTGAGCACAAAGTGCTTCCTTCATTACAATTAAAACGCATACATTTCTGAAAGTGAGCAGAGAACAAAGACACACAAACGAAATTGAGAAGAATAGAAAAGGTATTACTAAATGTAATATAAATAATGTTTTATTGCCTGTGGCAAAGATTGTGAAAACAAAACAATTCGAGTTAATATTCTGGTATTTTTGTATTACGTATTTAAGTATTAACACAAAAAGAAAGAAGATAAGAATCCTAAGAAAACATGGTACATACAATATCATCTAATACTAAGTGGGACTATTGAAAGCTTTGACTTTTCTACCCTATTAGCTTGTCTTTTTTCAATGGCATTTTAGCATTTCTAGACCTGTTGCAACAAGCGCTCTTATGTCTCTTTGATAGGTGAAATAAAATAATTTGATGAATAAATGATCATCACTAAAACCTTTTTTCGCTACCATAGCCGTCTTCGAAAAAGTAGGTGGAGCGGAAATATGAAGCGACTTTTCGAATTTGAGTGGGAATTTTATAATGCCTGTAAGTATAAAATTCTCTTCAGATAAATTAGCGTAAATATTTCGTTACCATGGTATCTAGCTCTATTAAATTCAGTATTGTTGTTGTGGGTTTAACACCATTTTCATTACATTATAACATTCATATGGTGGTAGAGGAATAACTGTAAAATTTCCCTGTAAGAGAGAATGCGAGTGAAGGAAGAGAAGTGAATGTTTTCTTATAAACTGGTTGAGTGAGATAAGTACATTGCACTGGAGCTAGTTATCAAAATGGAGCATAATGTACAGATTATGTTTTTGATTCTGAAAAACCGATGAGTTTACACAGCAGGGTGCAGTGGTCCGTAATGGGGATCGCTCTATTTCAAAAACTGCATCAACTGACGCTGTAAAGTTTGTGTGTGTATTGAAAATGTTCATGATACCACAATATTTGCATATTCATCAAAACCCTTACCCACCGTATCAGTGTGCTTTCCGCCTAAAAGTCACATTCTTTCAAACTTTTTACAGCGTCACCCATTATATCAGTGTGCATTCCGCCTAAAGGTCACACTTTTTTCAGACTCTTCAATACTGTATCGATGTCATCTTCCTTCGACATTTCACAGAGACATGAGCATAACAAAAGTAGAGGTAAATTAGAAGTATCTCCAATTCAATTTCTATTATATTTTACCAACTACATACGAGAGAGAGAGAGAGAGAGAGAGAGAGACAGAGACAGAGAGAGACAGACAGAGAGAGAGACAGAGAGAGAGACAGAGAGACAGAGAGAGAGAGAGACAGAGAGACCAGCATATTAACCATTACAACTTGTACAAATTTTACATTTGATTCTCCCAGTATGAGCTTGAATGGTAACTTAATAAATTGTATACAGAGTGGTTAAAGATGATTATGAAAAGTTGTATAACCCAATAAACACACATACAACAAACAATGAATCTAAAAGATCTCCCAGACAGAAGCCATTGTCACGTTGGTGAAGAACAAAATATTCTGAAATTACTAATGCAAGTAATAGCAATTTAGATAGTAGTTACATTTACAAGAAAGCAGTTAGATTTACCGGCAAGTTGGTGTTGGATTTAAAGACAAATGGGTGCTGGATTTACCGGCAAGTCTTTAGATTTACCAAAGAGTGGATGTTAGAGTTACAGGCAAATGGAAAGATTCACTAATTGATCTATATAAAGATACTGATAGTTCAGAGGTGATTGCAGAATAATTTTCTTTGGGCGGGGGAAGCAAACTTGTACGGGTCAGATATAAAATTTTAAGGATGTATGCCAAACAAGTTTTAGAGGCGAAATGTGTGTGTGTGTGTGTGTGTGTGTGTGTGTGTGTGTGTGTGTGTGCAACTGCCCCCACCCCAGTGCCCCTATGTGCGGGTGCCCATGAGATAGTTTGTTTCTAATTGATCATTTGGGTACAATCTCACAAAAACAATGCAACTAACCTATCTAGAACTTTAGTGGCATACATTTTGTAATACATTCCGTGGTTAATCTCTGTAATTAAAGATTTTAGAAAAATGTACGTTGCAGATTTCTGTCCAATACGTACAATAATGGGAAAAGCTATTTAAATAATGTTCCAGATTAAAAGAAAGCTGAAATTATAGATTCTGTATAATAGAACAAAATGGAGCAAGCTTGTTTTAAGATTTTTGATTTTTTTTAAATGCAAGGTACTTTTAACGAATACAGTATGGTCGTGTGCTAAAAGTAATCCGCATATGCCAGTTGACTTCATAGCCTTAGGTGATGTGCACCTTCATTGTAACAATATGTCAACATCAATTTATGGTTAATGGTCAACCACATCAACGGTAAGACTGCCAAGGCTATCGATGCATAGCTCCTCCATGTATTATATAAGACTATAAGCTATTTCCGTGCTACATGACCAAGTTTAATATATAGGTGAACTATACCTATGGAAATATTAATACAATAAAGAGATGCAGTCATGCTGAAGTCAACGTTTACGTAAGCTAAATAAAGGAAACTAACAACAATACATGTTTGTTTGCAGAATATATATGCTTGTGTAGCCATCAGTTACGTTTGACTTTGGTATTTCATTATTGATTTTCTGTCTCGCAGCTCCATCGCTCTAAAGTTGTACATTTATTGATGGATAATTATTAGAATATAATGTAATATGTTTGTAATCCTGCAGCAAAGAAAGACATGAGTTTTTGTAGCATGTAAATGTATCTGCTTATTTCATATTTAGCTGTTATATTGTATATATCCTGTTCGATAATTATGAAGATTAGTAAATTCTGCATTCTACTGAATTCGGCATAGCCTGGTAACATATCCAAGATTCATACTGACTTTCTGCTGTATTGTCTTATATCTTAGTCATATTTGCACTGTACTCAATGTAAGATCAATAAATTATAATGTAGTCTATGCATCTGAGATAATTTTATTTATTTTTAATTAGTGGTGTAGCTCTGAGACATCACATTTTCCGTTTTATTCAAAATCAATGCTCTGGAAATGTTTTCTTTCTTTCTTTGAATCTGGAGTTGTTACTTCGGAGCATGTTGCTGTGCATAAACAGGACAAGAGTAAAAAGAAACAGATTCAGCTATTAAAAAGGTTAAGTGGAGTGACTATTTCATACATTCACGACTACTGACTGGTGTTCAACGACACATCAACACGTGAAAGGCTACATCTTGTCGCGGTAATAGGAGTAAATCATATTACCTAGAGACGTACCACTGCCACCGACTCAACCTGATCTGGGTAGGATTCGAACCCTCGCCCTTATTGATAGAAATCTGGGTACTCTAATGTGCACAGATTAATAATCTGATAAAATAAATTAAAACTAAGAAGTAAAAGAAACGGAGATGGGTTAAAGAAAGAAATGCAGTTAGACATAAGTGTGTAATGACTTAGGCGAGCAGATCAGATGAATTAGAATACAAAATCAAATAAACTGGTGGACAGCTATCAACATAAACACTGAAAAACTGGTCTATATGGATCAAAGTAATATACCCAGTCGCCAAATGTCAAATATCAGGGGTGGGGGAGGAATCGAATTTAAATTATTCTTGATAGAATTGTTTTCAACCTTGGCAGAGATTTAGCAAGTGTTAATTTAGTCATCTGAAATTATTTCTCAGAAAGATACTGCCCAAAGAGTGATAGAGGCATGGATGAACATAAGAGTAATTCTGTGTTCTTTTTCGATAGAATATGAAACCAAATATTGTTGATTGTTTTCTT
>JAECUM010072830.1:0-11347 GCA_016617855.1 Megalonaias nervosa | reverse complement strand
TCTGTCAAAATACCAACGCAAAGAACAATTACATCCGTTACGTCACCAATGTTGAAACCTCTGGTACCTGAATGGTATAAGAGGACTGATTCATTTCAAAGTGTTCCATTGGTCAGACATTGATGAATCACGTGAAATTCATAATGTTTTGGATAGCACTCATTCTACTTACAAGGTAATCATAATACACCGAATTCCAACGAACGAGTTAGAGGATTACCAAACTCTTTTACACCAACAAATCTTGGTTCAAGAGGAAACTTCTGTGCGGCGTGTGGTGTGTGAGGTAGTGACTAAACATTTTTGATACGGTACTGAAATAAAACCGATTCTGTTCAAAAAGTACGTGTATCACCTTACACCAAAGAGGGTATTAAAACTGGTTACCATGCCTCGGTCTTTATCATTCGTGATACAGATTCCGTGGAAGGAAGTCAATGACTGTATTCAGACGGTAGTGGATTACCAACTCTTTTTACAAGCACTATATCCCATGAATTTGGGTCGTCGTATAGTGTGTGTTTTAGTGAATTGCTTTTTTGGATTTAGTTTACCAACCAATTTCTTGTGGGCTCGGTACGATCTGTACTGTGAGGTACCACCAAAAGCATGAGAGTGATATCTTTAAATGTACACGAGAGACTCATTCCGTTAAAAGCCTTGCACTTTCATCTCAATACTTCTCGACCTCTACAGGAGAAAAGATTCGTCAACTTTTAGGCACTGAAGATGTGTGCGACGATGTTTGTGCAACTTACACCCTCACTGGACAGATGTACGTGACTGGGAAAGTTTGGGTTTCGAAACTTGGACAAAAGAAGTCGCACACTATGCCCAAGATTTGTAATCCTGACTTCCAACGTCTATTGAAAAGAGTAACTTTTAAACCTGTGTTAGTCACAGTGCCAGAAGAACCCGTCACCGAGGAAAACCAATCCCTTCAGGACAGGACTGTCATTGACATGGACATTCCCGAAGGACCATTCCGGGAGGACCCCTGTGTGACTGTGACAAGTGTAGAGACTCTAAGAACATTACACACTGTCCCTAGCACACCACACCTTCGTCACCAAACATGTTGTACAGTGACTTGTTTATATTCCATTTTAATCGTTTTGAAAAGTATTTATCGATGTATTTAACCATTTGGCTTTTATGTATTTTTGTCTTTTGTGTTCCATTATAAACATGTTTTTTGAAATAAACGTGTCCTGAAAAAAGTATGAAAACTCTTGCCTTGCCTGTCTTCGTGTCAAAAGTGACATTCCCTGCACTATGGCTACCTCTGCTATCTTTGCTCCTTCTTCCTCCACTTTCAAAGTCATCGACGAAAACTTAGATCGTGCCAGTTGGGAGGTCTTGTATCTTCGCCATCCCTTTAACATGTTAATTGCTGGACCCAGCGGTTCAGGCAAAACCGACTTTGTCAAACGTTTGATCGAACATAAACATCATTTGATTGATCGTCCACCTCAACCTATCGTGTGGTGTTACAAAGAATGGCAGTCGGCGTACAGACTTCTGCGAGAAAGTCAAGGCGATTCCATCGTGATTGTGGAAGGCATTCCTGGCGAAAACGACCCAGTCAAACCCATCTGGTCATCTTCGACGATATGTTAGGAGAAGACAAAGAAGTTAAACTAGGGCATCATCGTAATGCCAGTGTCATTTACATCACCCAAAGTAAAGCACATCGCACCATCAGTCTCAACGCTCATTACGTGGTCTTGTTTAAAAGTCCAAGAGATAAATCGCAAGTGCAAGTCTTAGCCAAACAGTTTGGAACGCCTTGACTGAATCGTGTGTACGACGATGCCACCCAAACCCCACAAGCCTACTTACTCGTATATTTAAAACCCACCATCCCTGATTATTTGCGATTTCGTACCCATCTGTTGGTTTTCGCCAAGACGGAGGGCCTGTCGTCTACACGTCCCCGTCGACTTAACAAAACTTTTTTTTATAAAAACCTTGGTTACTTTGGGTCTGTCTCACACATCGTCAAAATGACGTCCTTTCAGTCTCACCTTCCCGTCAAATTTATTCGTGCCTTGTACGGCATCAGTCGCGAAAAAATCCACAAATACGGGCTCGTGTCTTAGAAATCAGTCTCAAAGAAGTCTTACGATGGTTTACGGTGACAGCACGTCAATTACTGCAAGGCATCATTCACATTCCACATCAAACCAAACGCTTTTTTGAGAGAAACAAAGTAGTCTTGACGCAACTGGCAGATCTCCGCATCGAGACTCAAACCAAAAAGCAGACCATTTTGAAACTTGGAGGTAGTGGTTCTCTAGGAGGTGTCATCATTCGCTCCAGCTTAAAATGGGATCCCAATGCCCCCAAAGTTCTCTCCAAGGAAAAAGCCACTCCCCGACCCTAACGTACCCAGAAGAAGAAGAAAAAGAGCAGTGGTGTCATGACCAGGTCACAGCCTCAGAAAAAGAAAAGTCCCCATTGAAAGAAAAGCCCCAAGAAAAGACAGCTTCTACGCGCAAGAGAGGCACTACGGCCAGGACGCAACCTTACATCCCCAAAACATGACCTACAGCGACGGTGACCGCGTCTCCAGTAGACTCAGGTTCTTCCACTTCTCCGTTGATAGTGATGAGAGCCAATCCCAATTTGAAACGCGTCTTTCCTCATTTGATGAAAAAATGGAAACCCGTGTCTCCGGTATCTTCTCCTTCAGCGGTAACACCTTCCTCCTCTTTTGCTGCTGCGGCAGCTGCTCACAAAGTACCTGCCACCAAAATCAAAATCCAAGAGAGATCGGGCATGTTACAGTTTTTACTGGATTTATCCAAGCAAGAACTGTCCCGATTTAGTCCGTTACGAACCCCTGCACGACGCATGATGCCTGCCATCAAGTTGATACGACGTAAAGACAATCGTTGGCGACGCATTCCAGCCTAAAAAAGACCTGAGGTAAAGGATGGGTATCGGTGTTTTTGTGCTCCTGAACGCCCAAAGATGTCATCTCAAAGAAGTGCACACCGTCACCACCATCGTAGTTCTCCATTCCAAAAATCAAAAGGAAAAAGAAAAGGACAGTCTCGTGATTAGATACGGCATCCAAAAATAACGCTTAGCCAAGCATCGACGTCTACCCCAGAAAAGACTACATCGTCCAAAGGAAAAGGGGAGAAACCAAAGGGGAGGATTTTCTCTTTATGGCGATAATGACATGATCCAAGAGTTCGTCAAAAAGACTGGTCACACACCCTACCAACTACTCCAAAAATACTACTTCAAACAAAAATAAGATAAAAGGACGTATGTCGAGCGATGGACTTCAGTGTATTTTGTGCTCCCGAACGCCCTAAGATGTCCCCTCAAAGAAGTGCACACCACTACCATCGTCGTTCTCCGTTCAAAAAGGAAAAAGAAAAGGACAGTCTCGTAATCCGAAGAAAAAAAACGCTTAGCCAAGCATCGACGTGTACCCCAAAAAGACACCATCGTTTAAAGGAAAAGAGGAGCAAGAAAAGTGGGGGGGGGGATTGTTTGGCGATATAGGAAAAAAAGTCGTCACATGGACGAAGCAATAGTCAAAGAGGTTGTCAAAAAACTGGTCACAAACTCAACCAAATACTCCAAACAATAAGATAAAAGGACCCGTGCCAATTCATCGACGTCAGTGAATTTTTGTATGTGTCCCGGAACAAACAAACAAAGATGTCACCACCCAGAAGCCATCCCTCTTCTACCTCCAAAGAAAAGTAAAGGAAAGGACTGCCTCCTCGTTTAGCCAAACATTGGGACGTGTTGTCCGTCCTGTCCAAACCCACTCCACCCATGCGAAAACAAATGATTCAAACCGCCTCCAAAGACGTCGTCGATACCGCGTGCGAATGTTGTCTGAATATCTTCAAAGGAACGATACCTTTGTCTAAACAGCAGAAAAAAAAAATACTTAGCTAAGCATCGATACGTTCTTCGCCAAATGGTCCAAAAAACATATACATCCGTCAAAGGAAAAGAGGTTGCTACAACGCGGAGGCTTTGTGCACCTGTTTTTAGCACCCATATTGTTATCTATGATTACAGAACTCATGACGGGAGTTGCTTCATAAGGTATAGGTAAAAAATATGTAGGATCAAGATGATAAAATGGGTCTCTGGGTCAAAAGATCCTAGACGTGACCTTTGGAATTTGATGGAAGGACGCAAACTGACTTTAGTGCCTTACAAACGATGAATGGAATACCATCGTTGGCAAGAATAACGGACCCCGCATTCACCTCCCAATCCTCATTTGACGTAGATGTCCCAGTTACAACACAAATTGCAATCGTTGATGGATCGTAGCGATTTGTCAGAAACTGAAAAATCGCAACAGTACGGTCAAGTGTTGCAGCAACTGCAACTCTTTCATCAGAAAGATTAAGACTAAACTACTCTGCCAACTCTAAAAGATTTTAAGGCTCTGATGAAAAGTCCATCAACACCACCACCACCACCCTCAGTGACCAAGACAGACGCAGCCCCACGGATGTCTGAGGAAGAAGAGGCACGAGAAGTCTTTCAAATGCCATATGCAGCTCCCATCCCTAGTAAGATTGCACCGTGGCTGTTGACCCCTTCCCCCACATCCCAACGAGAAGAACTTAAAGCTTGGGTTAAAAAGATGCTGTCCACTCCTCCTTCGACAGAAGTGAAAAAGAAAGAAGGGAAACCAGAAGTATAAAAAGAAAGGAAGACCAAAGCCATCCCATTACTGCTACCACCACTACCCTCGACTTCTACTCCCGTGGTACATCGGACACGTAAAGCCGTTTCCAAACTACCACCTCACCCCATCCAAAGTAGCATCCGTGAAGAGTGGGTGACCTATTTTAAAATGGAGAAGGTGTTAGCCAGCATTTACTGCGATCCACCCCATCCTGCGGAATACTACGGAGTTCAGAAATTGTATCGTGCTGTCAAAACCGAATTCAAAAGTGTCCCTTTACCTTAAGTGCAACGATGGTTACAAGAACAAGCCACGTACACCTTACACAAACCCATTCCACGAAAGTGTTCCAGAAATTGCACCCTAGTGGAGGGCATCGATCATCAATGGCAAGCCGATTTAGCCGATGTCTCTCAGTTCGCTACTACAATCGTGGCTACAAATATTTGTTTTGTGTCATCCGTGTCTATTAAAATTTGCCTGGGTCGTGCCATTGACTTCCAAATCGAGCACTGAGTTAGTGCGAGCCCTCAAACAGGTGTTGAAACAAAGTGGTCGTCACCCTCTTCGATGGCAAAGAGACAAAGGCACCGAATTTCTGAACCAAGCTTTCCTCAAAGAATTAAGGAAACGAAACATTCATTTTTTCACCACGGAGAATCCCAAAACCAAAGCAAGCATCGTGGAACGTTTTCAGCGCACCTTGAAAGAACGCATGTGGAAATATTTTACGTATCAACACACTCTCAAGTACACCGACGTTTTACCCGGACCTGGTTCAAGCGTACAACTAATCTTACCACCGGAGCATTGGATGTGCTCCCAAAGAAGAGACTCCCGACAACGAAGTGACCAACTTTGAGCGCCTGTTTGGTACGTCCTCGACTGTGGCTGTCCCCAAAAGGTGGAGTGTTGGCAGCAGGAGATTGGGTGCGCATTGACAAAACCAAACGCACTTTCTAGAAAGGTTACTTATCCAATTGGACCACCGAATTGTTTCGTATCACTGGACGAGTGCGTGGCCGTCATCCTGCCGTCTATAAATTGGAAGACATGAACGGGTAAGTGTTGAAAGGAACATTTTACTTGCCCGAGTTACAAGGCGTGACCAAAAATGAAGACGAAGTGTATGACATCGAACGAAGAACTCCTTAAAGTGGGAAAACGACGTGTCAAAGACGTCAAAGTACGTTGAAAAGGATATCCTCCCAGTTTGCAGTCTTGGATTGGCTCTTCACAGGTCATTGGCTATAAAAAGAAGTGACCATCATGCCTTTCAGAACAGCATCAGCTACCACAGTCACCACTGCCATCAACGGTACCAGAACTATCAGTCCTTTCGAGTTTAGGCTAAACAACGTGTCCAAGATTGAAGTAAATCGAGATGGCAAAACCTTGTGTACCAGACCCTTTGAACCTGACTTCAGTGACAAGAAGAAGAATTACTTGACGTCGTATTTGTCCCTGTACGAAGCCACCGGACAGTTAGGGACCAACACCAGCCACGGCATTAGGCTACGATTTGTGGGTCTTTGATTTCACTTCAGACCAAGGATGCGACGAGGGACATTTCCACTCTATAAAATCTGGTCAACTGCTTCTGGAACTTCCGTTTGCTACACCTCTAACCGAGACGTGAACGTCATCTTGTATGCCGAATTCGACAATACGATAGAAATCAACAGTTTGAGAGAAGTCATTCTAGATTATTAGAAAGTATGGAAGACTCTTATCCCTCTTTGAATGGTGGACACTCCTTGGAAATGGAATGGGAGGATATCGTGGAAGCCGTTGAAGACAAAGAGGATATAATGATGAGGTCCATATGGACAGAACAAGAACAATGTTTAGTCTCACGTTGTGCCAAACACCTGGCAGGCAAAATTACGGAATTGACCAAGATAGATTGCTATGGCTGTCAAAACGGTCATCCCAGTCAAATTCAACACGATAAATGTCTAATGATGAGTCAAGAAGAAAAATTGGACTAGTATCTGGAGGACGCTTGTGGTCTCATCTCAGAAGAAGCAGTGTTGCATCAGTGGTATAAAGACTTACGTGATCATTCCTCTCCTCCATTGATTAATGTAGAGATCCATCACATCGAAGCTCTCTTGGCTCAGAGTGCGGAGACGAAGCAAAGAAACGGTTACTTGTCAGAGATTTTCGAATGAAAATTCAGGATTGAATTGATGACTTATCGTTCCCTGTGTAAAACAAGAAAAAAACAGCAAAAACAAAAAATTGATAGCTGGGAACTTTATTGCCATTTGAAAAACAGTCTGTACACAGCTTCTTGGAATCCTGTCGTGTGTGCTAAAGAAGAACTGCCTCATCGCAAACCTCAAGACCATCAAGCTTATGTCACCAACACGGATGACAGTCATCTCCCAGGAACCCACTGGGTAGCTGTCTACTTCCCTAAAGAGGGTTGTGTGGAATATTTTGATTCGTATGGATTACCTCCTTTGAAAGACGACAACATTGACTTCATGAGAAGAAATGCCCAGACGACACGATTCAATAATGTGAAATTATAAGGCACAGATTCCATGGTGTGTGGACAATATTGTGTGTATTTTCTTCATCAACGCAGTCATGGATATTCCTTAGAAGATTTAGCGACTTATTTTGATCGTGAATCTTCTAGAAACGATGAAAAAGAAGATCGATGGTTTTGTGACCATTGTGGATATCATTTGTCTTTAGCTAGAAAACGTAGTGTACATCAATGGCGCAATTAGATCCATGTATGGAAGTCTAACATGATTTCACAACGTTGTCAACCTTGTCAAAAATACTTTGTTTGTTTGTTTGAAAAAAAAAATGCTAGTTGTTGGTTGGTTGAATAAAAAATGTTCTCTTTTGAAAAAAGTCTTGGTGGTTTGTTTTAAAAAAACACTGTGAATACATGCTCTTTGACGTCTTTCTATCCCTCACCATAAAGATCAGTTATATAGAGTTCCGACCGAACAAAACCGTAGGGATCTTTTCTATCGCGTCCGCGCTTGAACCATATAAAGCGGGGCGGTCTCCAGAATGACCATCCCTTGTTGACTCATCCACCTCTGAAGATGTGCTCAAGACTAGCCAAGCTGAACGAAGCTTACGTGAATTTACATTGTGTCAGGCAAAATCTGATACCTAAGCTTGATTCGATAGAGAATGTCAGGATGCTGAAAGTAGCCCAAGACCTACTAGAAAAGGTCTTCAGAGAGGAAATCAAAATGTTGCAAGAAGAGTGGACGGAGAAGTACAGACTTCAGAAACAGCAGAGAGAACAGCAGCAGCAGCAGTAGTAACAGCAGCAGGAGCCAGACAAAGGCTTAATAGACTGCCGAGTGGACACGAAACAGTTCTCCTTCTCTTTCCGAAGAAGCAGACCCTATCCCGTGGGGAAACCTGCAGCCCAACGGGGACGCAATCTTAGACGATAAAAGATTGCCATAATCCCCTTCAACAAAACAGCCCTTTTCAGGGCTACCCCAACTATCTAGAAAAGAGATACTAGTCAAATTGCCAATCATATAATTTTGTGTGTTTGTGTGTACGTTAAAATAATATTAGTGTGTCTATAAGCACTTCGTTTCTTTGTTTTATGTCAAAAATAGAAGTGTGTCTATAAGCACTTCGTTTTCCTATCTTGTCAAATAGTGTGGACGTGTTTGTAAGTAAAAAGGTGAGTAAGTGTTCCTTTTAGGTCCGCGTGTTCCATGTTAATGAGAGTGCAGTGGTATTGTAAGTTTGTGTGTAAGGGAATGTTTTCCTTCACGTCCACGCTTCAGACATATAAATCGAAGCGTTCGTCAGTCTGGCTATCCAGTATTCACTCGTCAGCTTAAAGAAGATTAGCAGAAGTTCTAAATTGTTGGAGCTTCAGATGCACCTGAGTATGCCAGGCGCCTACTTGACGAGCTGGCCATGGATTCGATCCAGAAGGAAGCCAGAATAAAAGAGGAGGAGGAGAGAAGAAGAAGGAAAGGAAAAAAATGATCCTGCCTCATACTTAGGCCTCTGTGTGAGGTCAAGCCTGAGGTAAGAACGCCTCCACAGCCACTAGCAGCACCACCACAGCAACGTCAACAACAACCACAACCACTACTACCAGTTCCAGTACCAAAAGACTCTGTGCCCCGGACAGAAAACTGGGAGGAGGAGATAGAAAGACAGCGAGAGCCGCAGAGACCTCATCATCCCCTGGTTTGGAATAGAAGAAGACAGAGGGAAGCTTTCACTATCCCGCAAAGTGAAGACTGGGATGATGAGGCCACTCAACCCGCCTCTGCGCTCCCAACCATGCGCATAAATTGGGAGCAGGACTGGTGCAGACGTTCAGTGTGTGGGCCTAGACTTGGGAGGTGCCAGCATTAAGAAGTGCATCTGGAGTTTAGAAAAACAGCCCTTC
Organism: Megalonaias nervosa; assembly: GCA_016617855.1. Classification (NCBI taxonomy): domain Eukaryota; kingdom Metazoa; phylum Mollusca; class Bivalvia; order Unionida; family Unionidae; genus Megalonaias; species Megalonaias nervosa. The sequence goes on along the minus strand of JAECUM010072830.1, from coordinate 2,264 downwards.
TCAGGGCTAACCAAATCTCTAGAGAAGAATCTATTCACGTTGCCAATTTGTGTGAATGTGGAGTAGTGTGACTATAAACACTAACTCCTTTACTGATGTGTGCGTGTGTGTGTGCGCGTACGTTTGTGTGATTGTGTTTGTATGTTTATGTGTTGGTATGCGAGCGTACTTTTGTGTGTATGTGTGTTTGTATGTGTGTTGGTGCGCACGCGAATGTTTGTGTGTATGTGTTTGCTTTATATCTTGACAAAAAGACCTGGTCCCTACACTATGTGGATAGTATATAATGGGTGTTTTCTTTCCTTCTGTGTTGATAGTAGATATTGGAGTTATTTTCTTCCCTTCTGTGTTGATAGCAAATACTGGGGTTATTTTCTTCACTTCTGCGCTGATAGTAGATATTCAGGTTATTTCCTTCCCTTCTGTGTTGATAGTAGATAATATGTAAAATTATTGTAAGGGATGTTTTCCTTCACGTCCGGGTTTGAAGTATATAAAGGATAGCGTTCGTCCTTCGCGCTATTCAACATTGAATAATCAGCCATGGCAAACAAGTATTTATATAAGATGATGAGATTGAAGAGGCGGTGGATGACCTGGGCATGGTAGAGGAATTCTTAATGAGAATGAGAATGGAGTATGGTGAATATAGTTTCCACCGCCTCAAAATGGAGATAAACAATGTAAAGAAGACAAAGGAAAGACTAAGGAAGCTACTTAAAGAAGAGAAAGAAGGAAAGGAAGATATAAAGGAGGAAGAACAAATGAGATCATGGAAATAGAAAATGGAAAAAGAAGAGGAGAGCGAGAAGAGGAAGAAAGAGGAGATAGTGGAGAAGGAGGATTAGGAAGATAATAAAGAGAAGAAAAAGAAGAATGTGATAGGTAAGATAAGGTTTTGGTGGAGAAGAAGAAGGGAGGAGAGAAAAAAGAAGAAACTCAAATTCCCTTTTCAGGGCCACTCATATGCCTCGAACAGATTTACTCTCTTTGCCATATTTGTGCGTATTTGTTTGGTGTTTGTGTTTGTGTTATGTCTATCAAGTTCTATGTCCCGCCCCGCCAATAGTTATAGTCTTTTTTCCCCGCTGTCCCTGTTTGGCCCGATTGAGGTCAGCCCCTTGCAACATTGTTGCCAGTGTCCATGACGTCACCCAACCTGTTCCGTTCCTATTGTCCCTATACAAACCCAACCTATGTTCAACTTTCCCTTGTCCGTATACAGTCCCAACCTTTTGTCCCTATAAATCTTGTCCGTATACAGTCCCAGTGTAAATCTTGTCCGTAAACGTTCCCAGGGGGTCTTGTAATGCTAATTCCCATTGTCCGTACAGTATCCCACTTCACTACTGACATGTATACATAGTGTTCCATAGAGCACGTTTGCTTTACTGGTCAGTAAATTTCTTTCAGATCTGTCAAAAATAAAAGAACCGGTGTTTACGAAACCTTAATGTCCGAGTATAAGTATCGCGTTCAGTAATGACGGTGTTTTACATGGAATATGTTTTAAGCGCAGAAGACTAACTATTACTACCAAACATCCACTTCTTATTTATAGAGCGTGCTTATCAATTAGACTTAACCATAAGTATTATTTGTCCTTAGCAAATCAATATTTAATCCATACTGTCAAGTCAATAAGCAAATCAATATTTAATCCATACTGTCAAGTCAATAGGTCGGCATGCATGTCCGACATTCGCTGTTTTGTGTATTTTAGATTATCTAAGCCATTCACAACATGTCTTGGTTGGCGAGCTTTTCTGTGCAAGAAGCAAAATTGCATACATTGCTCATGGCGTGCTACCACTTTTTAAACTGTTTATCTTTGCAAGACAGGGCCATTCAGTGGCTAGTCATACAGTAGGCTTATTAAGCAAGCTCTTAGCTAATCCGCCGCGCTAGACATCTTGAAAGCAGTCCAGATATCAAAGACATTTCATGTTAAAAACATGATAAACTAACGTTTTAGAGTTTGTAAATGAAGAGTAAGTGCCCTTGCTTTAAAGGCACAATTCTGACTCTAAGCTGGATATCTAGATAGTTATGTTCAGGCTAAAAGTCAGAGTGCAAAGGATTGTATCAGGTTTGGAAGCTTGACAAATTAAAGGACATTGTGTAGAACCCAACCTGCCTGATATTGACAAGAATAAATTATATTAAGTTTCATTTTTTTGACGAGTCGTCTGACAAGTGTAAGTATTGATATTGATATAATTGCAAGCAGAACTTCATTATCATATTGTCGTCTGTAGTCTGAT
>JAECUM010072829.1:0-17653 GCA_016617855.1 Megalonaias nervosa | reverse complement strand
TGCCATATTTCTGATGTGATTTGCGTCAAAACTTAGAATATGTGCTTGCATCATGAATATTGTTGAGGCATTTGATAGTCAGCAGGAAATATCCGTATTAATGAAGTTGTCTTGCATCTAATTGCTATACTTATTGCTACACCAGTGACCATATTTCTGATACGATTATGACCAGTGTTTGTTGAATCAGATTGTTAGCTCTTTGGAGATAATATTCTTATACTTTCCATCAAATTTGAAACATGGCTTATAGTATCAACATACTGGAATAGTTCAATAACAAGAATGGTTTCATGCGTTAAGTAAGTCATCTTGAATCTGATTGACTTTTTTTTGTTTCCATGAAGAGTGCACAAAAATTTCAAGTTTTGTTGCTCCTCATAGTATTGGGATATTATGTTCATGTGAAAATTGCAGTAGTTGTTTCACCGTTGTTGTTGTTGCTCTTGTTGTTATTATTATTGCTGCAGTGTCAACCGGTGAAGGTGATAGTTGAGGATGCAGCACAAACAGGGTCTTAATAATTCAAATATGTCAACTTTTCTCATATGACGTGGTGTGTGTATTGAACGCTACTTTGTTATATACTTGCGCTGCTTCTTTTCTGCACTGCATTCTACTTCTCTGTAAATGAAATTGATCCGGATGCCATTTCTATACTTAGTGCCCCAAAGTATTTGTTTATTTGCCTTGCTGTTGAAACATCGTCATCACCAGCCTCATCATAAACGCTATTCGCTTCAGGCTCAGTGAACGAGATAAGCAGCAGGGAGGGTGAATATACCACTTATTAGAGCAGTCCGTTTTTGAAAATAAAGCTTCCTACAAAAATGAAAATACAAGGCCAATAACTCTAAACCGAGGTCTCTAACCGGGTTAGTACTTTTTTGTTATTTTTTCTTTTGACGTTTGTGTTTTCAAATGTTTATGTGTTCTCCTTTACCGACCCGGGACACTATTTGTTGGTCGCCCCCTCCCTGTTGCTGTCGGTAGCGACGTGATCAGGTGGGAGGTCTCTCAACCAAACATTTTCTCGAGACCTATGCGATATCGCGACCGAGGATCATGCAAATTTATTGTGATAAATCCATGAGTAATCGTGTGCGCATTTGAGAAGTAGTTTTTAACTTACTCGTATCCATGTCTCCTGAACACCAAGACTGGTGGATGTTTCTTTACGTGTGGACATCAACGCAATTAAAGACAACCAGAATATTGCAGTTATCTCTGATCACTTTAAGTATTTGTTATATCGCTGAGTAACATATATAATATCGGTATTTTTGTGTCTGCCTCGGGAAAATATCCGAGCTGAATTTGATTGGTTTTCCAGCATCACATCATCGTTTACTACGAGATTATTAATACAGTCATCGAGACCATCCACAGATGGAGCATCATCAATATTGGTGATAAAGTCAATAATATCATTGCCTCCTAGTCCAACAATTTTGCATTTTCATTAAAATCTTTAAGTACGTCGTAGCATCGCTGGTCATCTACAGATGGTTACACTAAATACAATTTATCCCACTTGAGCCATCTCATTATCAGGTTAAGCAACAATTGCGTTTTACCAGACCCAGATGGACCTATGATAATTGCTCTGATAGAATTTGGTAGCGCTGGATGATAATTGATTGGCTCTTGCGTTCGTGTCGCTGAAACATCAATTATATTTATGTTTGTAGAAATATTATAAACATACGGATTTTTATTGTGTTTGATGCAGAGAACCCACCTCCACCATTGGATTAAAAGCACTAACGACGAGGAAAAAAAGGCGTGCACATACAGGCATGTGTGTGAAATGTGGTAAAAAAAATACAGATTTATCTGTCATGAAGCAGGCGGAGATATCGCTGCTTCACTGGAAAAATTAACATGGGCTCCATGGGCTAAGTATCCTGGCTAGAATCATCTTCCTGGATATAATTTCTGTGGATCGGGAACTAGACTCGATATCTGACTTGACGAGAAAAATCAACCAAGACCTGGAGAGTATCTAATAAATAATATTGATCAAGCGTGCCACTTTCATGATGTCGCGTATAAAAATCCACATTTTCAACAACGACATATTGCAGAGGTGAAATTGATTCACGCTCTGAAGTTTGTAAAAAGAACAAATGTCTCAAAGAATCGCTTGCTAAACTTTTCATAAGATCTGGGATGAAATGTTAACTAGTGCTAGGGACCGGTAATTAGTCGGCCGATTATTATTATTATCATAAAGGAATCGATTTATTATAGCCCAGGAGGATATTGGAGGGGTAGAGCAGCAGTTAGTAAACTTGCTATTGCGCAGGTGTCGAACGTTCTGTTGCTGCAAATTGGTTAGCACGACAGGTAATATGGCAAATTTATCTGCCACCACCTAAACCAATTCAGTACGCATATGTTGATGTCGGCACTCCCAATGAAGTTTATCAGGCAGATATGTTGTTTTTACCCCATGATACTATTAAAACTGGTAGACGTCAATCGCGCATATACAAATATGCCTTGACTGTCGTTGAAGTTGCAAGTAGATATAAAGAAGCAGAACCACTATCAACAAAGACGGCAACTGAAGTTGCACCTGCGTTTGAACAAATTTATCAACGTGGCGGCCTGCGATGGCTACAGTTGCTACCGGTTGATCCTAGCAAAAAATTTCTTGATGCAGTAACATCTCTGAAGAAACAACATAACGTCAAAATCAGACGAGGACACACCGCATTTCATCGTGATCAGGCAATCGTTGAGCGATTTAATCGAACACTTGCTGAGAGATTGTTTGTATATCAGCATGCGCAGGAAATATCCCCGAACAAAGTTCAGAAAGACATGATATCTCGTGAATGGGCCGCAAGACTACCAAGTCTGACAGCCTCGTTAAATAATGAAATTACTTCTGGAATTTCTATGAAACCTACAAATGCAATCACAACAAACATATACCAGCACAACGATATGACTCTTTCTCGAAACAACCAGTGCTAGGCAATGTTACTGTCAGATATTTATATGAACATGGTGAACTTGAAGGTGGTAAAAAAGAGCAACTGATCCCATTTAGAGTGTGACCACACATAAAATGTTCAGCGTGGTAAGATCCACCGGTAGACCTTCAATCTAAAGACTAGATTGAATTGCTCCTCAACGTGGATTTGTAAGTGAACAATTACAAGTAATTCCTGAAGATGCACAATTACCACCGCCTTTATTTTTGTGAAGGATTATTCGCTAGCAATAAGGCACTAGCTCCTCGACATAGATTACACGCAAGACAGTCCAGCATCACATTTTCGCGTGCATGACCGAGACTACCTTTAATTATATCCACGGTGAACTGTCGTGGGTCATTAGGGGAATATTGCTACAACATTAGTGTGTTGTAGCAAGCACCGAGATTATTTTGTTGTTGTTTCAGTGTCATGATAAACTTAACATCAAGATCGAAGTCGTGGTTATTTCTTTGTTGCCACATCGCTGATAACCAGCTATTTTTTTATCGGCAATGCCCTGAGTTTGATTATTATCTACAATATTGCAGTTATCCTGAATATATTCAGGAATAATTCTCCGTAGCTGGGACATTCGCCTAAGTCTTGACACTACTAGATAAACCCAGTTTGACCATTCAATACGATCATCGACAATCCAAATATTTGTATCGCTGATTGTCAATTCTTGTGATGAATTAATTGTTATTGGATATCCTAAGTCTAGCAGGATTGTTTGGCATTTAATGCTTTCTCAACAGCATCAATCGGAACCAAAACAATATCATTAAGAACGAGCTTTTGTTTCCTTGGTTCTACCCCTGCCTCGGACGGCGTCCTGGAATCTCAATATCAATATTTCGTTTACATGTATCTGCTGGGCGATAACACAATGGCACAGGCAAATCTAAAAACTTTTCTGTCTGTAACATAAATAATTGCTATTGAAGTGTTTCACGAACAATCTTTCTACTTGCAACCATTAAATCAATTGGTCTCCACATATTCCAAAAGCATTCAAAACAGTCTCTGGATTTACTTCACGCATTATCTCACATAGAATCTTATCTGGCTGCAGTCTGATTAACTTTTCAAACTCTTTCAGCGTTGAATCATGGGCCCGGTGATCATCAAGTATCTCCTCATAATATTCTACAAATTTTGTACATCAGTCATGCGGAGATGAGCCGACGAAAGGATGTGGTTGACCATGATCGCCACACATGATAACAGCAGTATTTCGAGTCTATAACCAATCAAGAAACCTTTTTAATACGTCAACTGATACCGTGCATATTTCATCCCCGATAATTATTTTAGGAATATATTTCTCACCCATTCGTTCAGGTGTCCACGCATCTCCCTTCCACCGAAAGAAACTGTGATAAGTATGAGATTTGACACCTCTATCTTTCATTTCTCTGGCGAGTCGGTGAGTCGGAGTTAATACAATCAGGGCAAGAATTCTAAATAATTCAATCGCACCTGTTTTACAAGAACCTCCAGGTCCGTTGAGATAAACCGTTTTATGTCTTGCCACAGGATCATATACTAATGGTGATGATGATGGTTGTAACATTTTATTAGTTTTATACTATATCTCCCCAGATCCATTTGGGGGTCTACAATCAGTGGATTCAGAATAACGGGGTATTTTTTCTCTTTTTATTCTCCATTCGCCCCATGATGCATCAACATCGACATGTAAATTCATTTAGCAATCCTGCATTTGTTTTACTGAAATAAAATGAATCTGTGGCGACTCTAACAGCGGTATCAGGAAATCTGTTTATCATCGATAATAAGTTTATCAAAACATACGCGAATATCGAAGATCTCAAATAAGTAAACTGCGGTGAGTCACCATCAATGTATCTCACAATTGTTCCTAATTTGGCTCCGTCCGATAACTTAACATTTTTTTGATTTACAAATATATTTTTCTCTGTTGTATCGGCAATTATGAAATCGAGCTCACCATCGTCTATAATTAATCTTGTACAATTTCGTTTATGATCATATGATCCTCCCTGCGTAAATTTTCCAATTATATTTGTGCCAAGATCTTTTGCAAGTTTAATTTCGTATTCTACAGCATCGGGATTCTCGTCGAGAACAGATCTCTCAACGACAGCGGGTTTTTGGTAGCCAGACCTGTTTTTGTGGACGATCCGATATTATTGCTTCACTCACGGTTAACGATATCAATATTTTTGCATCAAGCATATATCGTAATAAAACTGTTGGAGTCCAACCACGTTTAATAAAATGACGATCAAACCAAACAGCGACGACCGGATGAAGGTTTTCCGATGCAAACTTGAATGACTCAATACATGCAAATCCAGTTAAGTCAAAATATGTAAGGGTCCATTTATAACAACTCGAGTCATCTCGTGTGCTGGATGTCCAAATCTTTTAAAATACTCAGAGCACTCTCTCATTCCAAGATAACTTCCAGGATAACATGCAATCATATCAACTGAGATAACATCATTATAATAGTATTTAGCATTCCACAATCCACCGCGTCCGTATTTGACACAACTGCGTTGTATATCTTCACGAAATTCCAAACATGTTGGCCTCCATGAACTTTCCTTCTGAGCAAAGTGAGCACCAACTGACGGAACGGTGAAGCAATTACAGAGCAATCGTTCGATAACATCAGTATCGTTCGTGTATTTCAAAGCAATCTTTGTCATATCGCCATGAAGAGATTCTGTACTATAAATATCTCCATTAGCCCGTACAAACTGATCATAATAGCTATACTCGGGAACTTTGGAACTACCACACGGATACAGGGTCACTCTTGCTGACATTTCTGATAAAATCGAACATATTACCGTTATAAAATTTAACGGTTCGAGTTCGTGGAAATAATGTTACATCCGACGTCCACGGGTGAGCGTTATAATCAATGATCTCTATCGGAGCTCCTTTCAATTTATACTTGGTGTTCAGGTGAAGTGCATATAATTAAGTTTAAAAACTTCTTCTCAAAAGCACAAGCGATTCTTTGTGGATTTATCACGATATATTTACATGATCCTCGGTCGCGATTTCGCATAGGTCTCGATTAAAGTTTTGGTGATTGTCCCGGGTCAGTAAACAAGAAAGCATACAAATTTGAAAATACAAACGTCAAAAGAATAAAAATAACAAAAAAAGCGCTAACCCGGTTAGAGACCCCGGTTTAGCGTTATTAACATTGTATTTTCATTTTTGTAGGAAGCTTCATTTTTAAAAACGGACTGCTCTAAAATGTGGTCTATTCACCCTCCGTTCTGCTAGTTATCATGTTTCGTTTGAGGGTGTACTCTTTCATGCACGATATTTTACAGTTCTCAATTTTTCGGACACATTTTTGATATTAATTGATTTGGTAGATATGCTGCACAGTTAGTAACCTCCATAAACCCTTAATATACTTTGGCAATCTGTAGCTCCGCTGCCTGCCACTCAACATTTTGTATATATACCGCCACCACATTTCTTCATTGCCATATTCACAACTCAACTAATATATTTCTCTCTTAGCTAGTATAGAAGTCTTGCTATATAGCTGTAAAGAAAAATTAATAGAGATCTTTTGTAAATATAGTTAACACAAGTCTGTCTGTAGACACTGTGGATAAAAACAAAACATATTCATTCATTACATTCTCAATATGATGAGTAAACAATATCCATGCAGAGCACATGTTATTGATCTAAAACACATTAGTTGGCAATGAGAGCATTGGCTGAAATTATGGCCAATTTACAAACTATTTGGGGCACCTCCATCTTACCGGAACTCGTTCTGAACAGTACGTAATATTTCCATTAACCTTTGCCTTAAAATGCATTTATTATATCCGGCTGGTCCTAAATTAAAATGGTGCAGAGCACACAATAGTCTTGAAAATCTTGTTATGGTTGCACTTCTTGAATGGACGCTCATATCAACGTAAAGTTTTAACGTAGGCTTCGAATGTTGTCTGATGGATCCTGATCCAAAACTGTTTCAACCGTATGTCCAACATTTCCACCACACTGGCCAACTTGACAATATTGTTATCACTACTCCTCCTGAATGAAAGCAATTTTGCCTTTGTGTTTACGCTAGGACACTTTGTATAATGTGTAGCTAGTTCTAAATGCAAACGTTGCTTCCTGCTCACCCAATATTACCATCACATTGTCTATCTTGATAATCTGGTCATTGCCCTTCCTCCTTACCTATCAGCATGGGTTGCACCCGAGGTTCTTCCTGTGATGTCTACTGATTCCTAAAAGAAAATAGTGCTGTTCCGACATGCATAAAGGCCATCGCAGTGGCCATCTTGAATATCTTGTTATCGCTATTACTCCTCCTAAATTGACAGTCATATCATCATGGAAGTTCAATCATGAAAGATCTTCCAATGCCTTGTCGATGCTAAATAAAGTCATCTTATTTCTAAATGAGAACAGTGCCAATGCAATGTCCAATGTGTCAAACAAAGCGGCTGATTTGAAAAGATTGTTATTGCTTAATATATGATTAGCAGAGATGTTGTCAACACTCAGCGGTTAAAAGGAAGAAATGGTCTAATCCTGTAATTCTCGTTTTGTTACTTTGGCCAGTAAAGTGCTAGTCTTTTTGAGGGACACTTTTTATTTACATAATTTTTACATATTAAAGGTGAATAAATTAGTAAAAGAGAAAGCAATTAGGGTCATGAAATTACACACATGGAGTTATTGACAAGATGAAGTAGTGACCCTTTCCTGTAGTGTCACGCTGATTGTATGCATTTGTTTTTCTACTTTTGTGACAGCTGGTGTAGTGATTAACAAAGGAACGCATGGGAAAAGGTGATTTTAGTAGTGAACATTTTTCATTGAAAACTGTGTTAAGTCCTTGAAATGTCCTCGACAAAACCTGTGTGAACCATATAAACACCTGAAAAAGCATGAAACTTCGAGCCAGAACACACCTGCAAGACCACAAAAGCACATGACAAGACGCCAGTAATTTTAACAACATGATAACCTTGACCATTATAAATGTTGAATACACATTATTTACCTTTGAAAGTAAAATTGCAGAATTATTAAAGATGTGAATGAAGAACGTTCTTTATCTATTTTGTAAGGGTGTTTCCATGAATTCCTTTTTAGAAACAACACGCAATGATATTTCGGAAACGAACCTTAATGTAGTACAGGAAAGTTTGAAATTTACATCTTCAGCTGTCAACCCTTTAGTTGTCAACACTTCACGCTGCCACTGTAAACTCAGAGGGTCAGAATGTATGTAGTTGTATTCGCTAACAAGATGCAAAAGAGAGACTGGAAACAATTTAATTATATAAGACTGTTTGATAAGATGAAGTCAATAGCAAACACCTTGAACATGAGTACATCGCTGTTAATGTCCATGTTTGTATGGTAATGGTGACTATGACATTTCTTGTTTGGAAACGTTGGTTGGAGACTGAAGTCAGCTGAAATATTCATTGTGGCCATTACAGTGGTGATCTTGGAAATCACGTTGCTTTTTATTTGATTTCATGTCCATATTGGCATGGAGTTTTCATTAGAATACTTAAAATAATATCGCGTTTGTTCTAAACGAAAATGCCGCCGACAAGATAGTCAGTATAGCCAACAGAGTAGTCATCTTTTAAACCGTGTTATTGTTATCCCTTCTTAACGGTACGTCACATGAGCTTGAGGTATTTCGCTAGCTCGCATGGTTTGTATTTAAACAAATTGTAGCAGTGTAATATCGGATATGGCCACTATATAGTTCATCTCGAAAGTCTTATTGCTAATCATCCTGGATGTAGGGTCATATTAATTATCGGGTTTCATGACAAACCTTCGTATGAAAACTGTACTTCCAGTAGCAGCTATGGTTTACATATTATTGTGACAACTCCTGCTATATGGAATGCCATAATAACATTGGGTTTCAGCAGAACGCAAATTTTGATAGCTAGTTTGTCCGGAATGAACGGGATGACAATTTAACCTCAGGCAAGACTGGCATAATAAATACAATCTTGTGTTTAATTCCGATGAATGTATGGTCATATCAATATGTATTTCTTTTTCAACAAATGTCATCTAGTTTGTCCTAAAGGGAAATGGTGCTAATAGTATCACCAATAATACTGCTATAATGGCTAATTTAAAAATCGTATTGATCAGAAATATCAAAAAAGATTTCAACATTTATCACACAAAATGAAGAAATGATGTATTTTGACTTTCTGTAAATTCGTATCGAACTGTACGCCATCAGTTCGGTCTGGACATTTTAAAACTTTGTGGGACTTGACTATTTGAAATAAAAACTTTCTCAGCAAAATGAATACAAACTTATTTGAGTTAGAGAAACAAATTACTAGGCTTATGTGTTTTATATGCAGTGATCTGCTAAGATTTTTAGGTGAACACAGCTCTGTCAGTATCACTATTTGCCATTATTAACTTCTTTAAACACCTGCAGTATTAAATATCAAGAAAAAATATCAAACCATGTCTTTTCATAACTCGCTCAAGATAATCTGATAAAGATACATAAAATGTATGCTGACATGCTAGCTTTTCAATATGGGATGCTGATATACTATGAAATATGGGTGAAGAAAACCAAATTAAAGAAACCATAAAAAATGTTGGTCAATATCCCTGGAAGAAACGTTGCACTCAAAGCATACTAATGATACGATTTGCAGTCCAACTGCTCTTGCTGCAGTGTAGTAGGAAGATGTCAGGAAGATAATCAATCTCAGGCTCAGTTGGACCTCTTGTCTGATCATTTCATTTTTTTATGACACAACCCTTGTTTACAAATTTGAGCACAAACCAATGCTCAAAACTCAACTGAAATTCGGTGCTCATAATTGTAAGGAATATGTCGATGATCCGAATCTATTTGAAGGTTAGATCCCCGAATTTAAAATTATTTGAACATATTTTAGCCGTTTGTTACTTTGTTCATATGCAAACTTTACAAACCATGGCTTATCAAAAGCTACGTAAGGTAGACAAATGAAATCCGGTACGCACGTTGGTATTAATACATTCATAAATTGATTAGTGTTTCATGGATTTTATATCAATGTTTCATTTTGCTCTAAAGTTTCAAATCATTTTTGGAATTGGAATTTATTGATAGTCTGTCATGCATGTTTTCCAAACAAAATATAATTTTATCTTTATATTTATGTATAAATACTGGTTATTATTTCCATTATGTTTATAAGTTTCAGATAAGACCCTAATGAACAGCGGATTAAGGTCTTGATCATAACCATGTAGAAAAAAGTACCAGGGATTGCATGCTAGCCGACTTCGAGTTTCTTTTTTTTTCTTTTGATACAAGTGTCCCAGATGCTTCATTTTGCACCAAATGCCACATTTTATTTACAGAGAAACCTTCTGCACCTGATGTGTCAGTGGATTACTTTTCCGCTCGGACGATTCGGCTTGCAATCGATGTTCCCAAAGTTCGAGGCCCACCTGTCACAAGGTTTCGCATCAAATACAAGGTCCAAAGTGAAAATATAGATCCAGTGAATGTTGAGGCTCCAGTCGGTAACTTTGCTATAATATAGATCGCTATTACCATGCAGTGATAAATGTTTATAACTAACATAATGGGCTCAAACAGTTGGTTCCTTCTACGTAACGCAATGACTGGCTCATATATAACAAGTGTCCTACGTACAGTTGCTTCTCACTTGCATTCGGGCATTGATGTATCACCACTGTTTTCGACCTACAAAACGTTTTGTACAAAACTTAAATTCGCTTATGATCAGTAGCGTCATTGTGACATAATTAAGTGATTGTAGTCATATAATTTTAGAAAAACATAACTCCCGTTTTAATTTTATTAATTTAAAGCTAAATACGGAATTAAGTATTGTAACATCTATATAGCAGTATCAAAAAGTTTTATACCGGAACGTCTTATTGTTGCCTCTGTAACTAATTAATTTTATATCCCTACAGGCAAATTTGAATTTACTTAGCAGCTGTGACATGGTACATGTTTAAAGATATTAAACTGCTAGAAGGCCCATAAACACGACCCATTCTAGGACGAACCGTTGCATTATTCATGATAACTTCCCAAAACTATTGCAAACTAATTAACTACCGGAGCAAACATCATTTACACAATTTTAAGCCTACTTTTGTTTAATGTTTTACAATTTCTCAAGTAAGACTTTGCACAACAAACAGATGTACTTTTACAACGCTCAATGGCAATTTCTGTTCAAGGGCTCAAATCGTAGAGTTTCTACTTTCATAATATCATGTTTTGTACTCTGTATCAATTGCAATATTTATTTTCGGAGGATATATAACATAATTGGACTGGCATCATTCCCTTAGACTTTGACATATTTTCCATCTCTTGAGTAGAATATATCATAAATGGCCTCAATTAGTTAATCCCTTGGTTAACTCTTTAGCAATTTGATGTATTATGTTCATAATTTGCACTGCATTCTTGAAAGTTAACTTACATTTTATAATGGATCAATTTTTATCTGCAGAGTGGATAAATTACCAAGATCATCATCCCTTGACCAGCACCCACATCTCATTAGAGAACCTAGATGCAAACACCACGTATGCCATCAATGTCAGAGCTGCCAACGATGTGGCTGAAAGTGATCCCTCTGAATTCATCCAGACTACTAGGCCAAATAGTTAGTAAACTCAAATATTTCTTTGAGACAACGCTTTTAACAGATAGCCTGTTTTCAATATATGTATATCCATACAAATGAATTTTTAAACTAATAAAACTTAAATTATGTTTCCACTAATCTTAAGAAGTCCCTCTTACAGCCAATTAGTCCCCTTCATATCTTGTACATAAAGACGGCAAATGTTCGTACTGTGAACTTTTTTCACTGAAAGTCAAAAAGGATTTACTTTAGTTTCTTCTTTGTACAATCTTTCCAGTGAAGGTTTTTCAGTAGACATGCTGTAGTAAAATGAGGTCCCGTTGTGGTCCGTATACAAAAGTACATTATATATATATAATGCCGGACTCCATTGACAACAGTCAGTAATTCTTGTTTATGTCACCTGTTATGTCAATATCACTACACATGGTATTCCCATGTTTTGTTGATATCTTTAAACTCTTTAGTTTCCGGGTACACCTCTCAAGCAGACTATTCAAGGTCTACAATCAAATCTGGAACAAATGTCAACAAGTTGTGTAAGGATCCATTTTGATATTTAGAGTTTCCAACATACACTATTTGGTAAGTTGACTTGGAAATAAAGGATACACACGTAGCATATAACTTTAAAGTTTTGGAACATAGGAAATGTTAACGCAGTAAGTATACAGTTTAGAATTTTGGAAGTATAGGGTAATATCTATAGATAATATTACTTGGGGTGTGGCCCTGGATGTTTGTCATCTCTGTCTTGAAATCCATCACCAAGCCATATCCATATTATATGCACGTCACTAAAACCAAACCAAAGAAGGGGGATTTTATACCTGTTAATTCTCGTTTTAACTGTCTTCACACCACATAGATAAAAACTTGTGTTATTTCTTCATTCATACATTACTTACGAAAAATATGCAATATGAACCAGATTTTACAGATTTATTTCATTCATTAATATAAGGTAAACATATGCCTTTCATTTCCTATGATTAATATGCCTATCATTACTAGCAAACTGTGAAAGGAGCAGTTTAATTTTAGTCCTAGACTTGTATGCAGACTAATCCCATTTTATGTACATGTATTTGCACACGTTACAAGTTGTCATTTATGTTTGACAGCATTACTTATTGCTGACCAAACTTGACCCCTTGAGATGTGCATTCTTATTTCCTGGAACTATTTACATGTGATATACAACCCAACAATCGATTACATTTTGCGTAATCAAAGATTAAAAGTTGATTTATGTTTCACTGCGTGAACAGTAAGTAATATATGTATGAGAACATATTATTGTACTAATCACAAAACGAAATCATGAAAATCCAATACAGTAAAACAGAACATATCTTGGCTGTGTTGAAGCAATGACATGATAATAAGAGTATCATCTTTGATATACTGTTATTCCTCTGCTGAAGTGGCTCTCCAACTATGATACACAGCCCACTTGTAAACCCCAGGGGCAAAACTATACTTTACTATATATGGAAAATGTTGTATATTCGTTCCATCTCTCCAAAGAGTGTACTGGGAAATGCAATATAAAAAATAAACCAAAAACAATAAAACACAGCTCATCAACTAAACAAACCAAGTAAATTACTAATGCAGAATAAAATAATAATAACACTCTAGTTGACCCTTTGGAAGTGAAAAGCATTACTCTACCCTTTCCTCTCAGACTGGATATTACAATTTAAAATGCAGTGATTAATCAACAACTGTCAATCAGTTATTAGTTGGCGTTGTTCCTTTTGTATCTCTGAGTAAATAAGCATTGAACCAGTAAAGAAGAGTCATGTAACATGCAGATATTGAGATTTTGTGACAAGCGTGAGGCTCCTAACGTTAGGTATCATGCATCCTGCGGATTCCAGCACGTGCCAAGTAAAATAGACGCTTAGTTTCAAGAAGATAGGAAGAAACAAAGCATTTATTTAAAATTGCGCTGTTCTCTATTAGTCCATAAGCAGCGCGAATTAACATTGAATTTATAACTAACTTTAGAGTTTCTTACAATTTTATATGCATTATAAGGATAATTATAAACAATAATTCCATCAAGACTTGAATTATTAGAAGGTAATCATAGGATCATAATATGGAGCAAAATCATGTCAGTTAAAAAATCAGGGGGTTTTCAGAACTAGAACAATTTTCTTCTGACGTGATCACCACACTTCATCTACCTACCTATATATCTAACTAACTACCTACCTACTTACCTACCTACATCCATCCATCTAACCATCCATGCATGCATACATACATACATACATGCATACATACAGACAGACATACAGACATACCATTTGGGCTTAAAATAAGTAATATAAATAAGTGAGAAGAAACAAGCTTTGTAAAATTCTATAACTAATTTACTTCCTAGAATATAACGTGAAAAATATAAAAGAAACCTACATTATTGCGAATAAATTTCAAATAGTCGAATAGTTTCTAACGCATATTAAAGGTCTGAATAAACGTTAGTCACATTCCAAAAAATCCAATGCTCTAACTTTTGATGTACTTGTGGTGGTCTGTGTCCTGGTGATGTGCCAACAGTCCTTTATTGATTTAGTATGATATAAGCCTTGTTTGACTTCACTATCATTCTATGTCTTTTTTCCAAGAATTTATTTCTGGGCACTTTGTATTTCCAGAAAAGAATAACTTGAGTTAAATAATTTGCACGAACAAGGACCAGCATGAATGATATACCGGACATAACAATAATGCAACTGATTCTGCTCAGATCTTACAGCACGATTATATATTGTTTCCAGTTACAGCATTCTATACTCCTCTACTTAGCCTAAGTCAGAATTAGTATTTTCTAAAATCCAAACTATTACCTAATGGAAAATTTCTTTCTATACAGTTCTAAATGTTGACAAGATAAAATCTTAATTATAAGTAGAAGGTCTCTTACTACAATTATAATAAAGAACATAGAAAACACAATTCCTTTCACTAAGACCAAGATAAATATTTTTTTTACTTCTAGCTATGTACTAGTTATTTACGTAATAAACTAAAGTATTGATTTTGGTCATGTACACAATGAAATTGATTTAGGACAAGGTCAGCAACAAAATACAATTTAAATAACCCACAAAACACTGTGAAATAAAGATTAAATAAAAAACCTAAGAAACAAGCAATGCAAGGTAGATATATATAACAACATACATATATGAATACATACATACATACGCACAAGATACATTTTTTTGTGTGCTGCGTGTTTATGTCAAAATTATTATCGACTGTATACCTGCGAGAACCAATGTTACTCAGCAAAAACACTTTTTGACCTCCAACCCCCTGACAGAGGCTTGTTTCAAAATACACGATTTTCCAAAGGAGAGAGTCATGCCTTTCTTGGCACCACCAAATATGTACCTAAATGTTTCGTCAAAATCCTATATTTGACCACTTGTATATCAACGTGGAATAACACAGTCGTTACTCCTGTCACCGTTTCGAATTTCATTATTATATCCATCCGTTCAGTCAAATTTAGTTGCCACTCAGATGTATCTTGATCTCATTTGTTCATTCGAAAATATCAGTTATTTTGGTCATGAGATTAAATTTGTGCACTTAGGAAGCACACATCTATGCTTGCCAAGTAAGAATTTAAATTACCCGGTATTGTCAATTTATTGTTCAGGTCAATTAACGTATGGTAGGTCAGAACCAAAAATAATGGTGGATACTATTTGTTTGCTTGAGTCACATGACCAAACTTGCAAATTGGCAAATAAGCTGAAGTAGCATTTTGATTGGTTGCTTGTCTGGAATTGAATCCACCAGACGTCAGTATATGACTGAGGTTTGTACTGCTTTTATCCACAGTTAAGAAATGAAATCTACATTTTAAAGAAATCATTTATAAATTGGCCTACAGTTGTAGTGTCTATTATTAGGGTCCTGCTTAGAAAGTCATTGGAACCCTATGATAATCTTGTCTGTATACCTCTCGGTCCATGAACGATTTGTTCTCTGAAAGTTATAAGTGATAGGAATTTGAGGAAGATAATCAAATGTGGAATGTAGCTTCATATTGGTGATAACTTAAAAGTATTTGATTTCCTGGCTTCAGCCACACTATCTCTTTTTGGTCTTTGGTCATTAGTTACTCAGTTAGAACTTATTTCCGACTTAGAGAAATCAGATAAGCTTCCTTCTCAAGACTTTTGTACATAAAAATGAATTGACGTTCTTGGTTGAGTTAATGTGCCCCTGGAAAGGATAAACAAAATCCTGGAATTGGTGAAGACCTGACCAGCCAAGACTTTGCTTATCATCTCGCCCTGTTCTCTCGTTCTCTCATGTGAAGGGCCATTGCATCAGGGTCCCTTCACTCAACACATCTGTGATCTGTGTATGCATAATGCAAACGACAAAAATGTGGTCATGCTTTGGAACCTGCTACGATGTTAGGGGATATACATCGAGTTAGTTACAATCCAGGAAATCAAATATCATTATGTGCAATTTATCTAGAATAGGCAATGCTTTCTTACATAAAAAATCTACATCAAGACAATCGCAGAGTCTACTCTAGTTATGTGAGAGAAACCTCTAGTGGACGTGTTTACAGCAAATCTCAATAACATGTTTTGTTAGCATATCTCAAGTCCCTGACCAAAACTCTTGGGGAGTGGAATCTTTCAGCCTGAGGTGGGATCGACTGTTCACTTATACATTCCCTATATTCAGATTGATTCCACAGATACCTATCTCAAAAATATAATATTTCCACAGCCTAGGGTATCATTATATCAGCTCTTTGGCGTCAGAGGTCATGGTTCGGTGATCCCCTCGACCTTTTGATCGAACAAGCCAGGATATTACCTCGGTGGAAAGGGTTAGTTGTCGCACCATAAAGATTACCTGTTACACACAAATCCCCAAACATTCCATATTCATGCTTGCCTAATTTCATGTTATCGAAAGCCAGTGAATTTTTAAAGCAAGAATGCCTACTGCATATTCGAGGTCTGGAGATGTTCTTCATCTTAAGCCTGTGATTCAAGGTGGATGACCTTTTGTCAGTAGTGTGCTACGAAACAAATTAATACAAGTTTTTATTATCTTATTGCAGTAGGGGATTTTCTAATTCTTTTTATCGAAGAAAGATTTTGTTCGGACTCCAAATCATAGTTCATTGGTCTGCCCGTAAGACATTATTCAACTCTCCAATGGTCAAACCAATGGCTCGATACGCCTTTGACAGATTTTATTGAATACTTAAATCTACTGAGACAGGAATCTCTGTTAGTTGGTACCAAGATTGACCCTTTTCATGTGTTTGTGGGTTTTAGAATACGAATCCAACAACCTTATTAATCTTTGATTCAAATTGTATTTGAAACGTTTATGCATTAAAGTATTTTGTATTCTAATTGTAGCATCGGTGCGGAGAAGAAGCGAACTATATGTCTTAACAATAGCGGAGGGATGTTAAGGTTTAATGGGAATTTCGATTCAGTTTCCCTGGTTATGTAAACTAAGATTGCTAGAACAGTATTACGTCAGTACTTTAATCACCGACAAAGATCCACAGTCTCACTTACATCTGTGCTAGGGACGATCAAGATAGACTTATTATGGTCAGTTAGAGCACTACAGTTCTATTAATAAAATGCTGAAAGAGAAAGAAAGGTAGGAAAGTTTTCATCCTTAAGTGGATCTTATATGATTGAAGTCTCCAAAACCTTTGATAATGAGTGAGATCTACAGATAGGATGAGGTGATTTTACATCTGATTGTCTGAGCTTGTTAACACTGTTGAGACCAAATTTCTGATCTGATTTTGATCAGACTTAAAATATATGTTTATGTCGTCAAATTATTGGACGAGTACAATGATAAATAAAATAAGATAATCCTAAATTGGATTGGATGGGTTTGTTACCTTTATGGAAGTCATATTTCCAATATTACTGATTTAAGTTTGAT
>JAECUM010072827.1:0-15620 GCA_016617855.1 Megalonaias nervosa | reverse complement strand
AGAGAGAGAGAGAGAGAGAGAGAGAGAGAGAGAGGTGTGGGCATATGCGACCTTTACAGATCACTCACTCACACCTCACCTCTGTCGATGTAGGTTCAAGTCTTGGGCTCGACCAATGTGGGTATGTGTGAAAACTTACCAGTATCTTCCCGTGGGTGTGTGGTTCTTCCCGTGATTGTGTGGTTCTTTCCGGTATTTTCTCATGTTCTTTCTCCACCAAATATACTAACCGCCATGTTATTTCCACAACGCATGGCTTCATGCTCATTATCCAATTATTCATGTTTACAATCAAGAGAAACTTGTACGTTGAAAAACTTTTTTCCAGTCGCTTTACCCTGTCTACACAATTTTGATCTTCCTGGTGATAAAGAAGAAAACAAATAATAATACATTAATACATATTCCAAAATTTTAAATTCAGATTCCAAAATATTTATAAACATCCAAAACTGAAATTCAAACAAAAATACCAAAATAAGATTCATAGAAAAAACAAAACAAATATGAAATTTAAAATAAAGTTTATTCCACATAAAGAATGAAAATTACTTCATCTAAAAATAAAAATTATAAAACCAATGCCACATCTAACCTTTCGTGCCAACTGTGCAAAAGCAATGTGCTAACAAAAATGTTTCAAAAGTTTTGACCATAAGGTTTCTGTTATAGTTTCTCCAGGTAATCTGCTTAATGGGCACCCCCAAAATAAGAGCATTTGAAAAGAAGATGGGTTCATCAAGAAGCTGACAACGGTCGCAGGACACAGCATCTGAGTCCGAACATTTGTCAACTGATTCCATCCAGTAAAAAGTACCACCTTTAGACCCCAAACACAACTACACAGTTTCCTTCACTTTTAAACCTCAAACACACCTGCAATTTCCTGCACTTTTAGACCTACAAGCCCTATAGTTCCCTGCACGTTTAGTCCTCAAACACAACTACACAGTTTCCTGCACTTTTAGACCTCAAACACAATTACAGTTTCCTGTGTTTTTAGACCTCAAAAACAACCACTCAGTTTCCTGTACTTTTAGACCTGGAACACAACTACTGTTTCCTGCACTTTTAGACCTCAAACACAGCTACAGTTTTCTGTACTTTTAGACCTCAAATACAGCTACAGTTTCCTGCACATTTAGACCTCAAACAACTAGTTTCCTGCACATTTAGACCTCAAACACAACTACACATTTTCCTGCACATTTAGACCTCAAACACAACTTTAAAGTTTCCAGAAGCTTAAGACTTAAAACGCAGCTACATTGTCTTGAAAACGTATTGACGGTATGAAAAGGTGTTTGGGTTGAAAAAATCGCTTTCATAGGTTTTTTCCTGACAAGCGGATAAATATAGCAATATCTTAATCTCTAAAATAATTGGGTTATTTCATACATAAAGAAAGACAACGTTTTGAAAAAATGTTTATGTGAATCTTAAAACTATTTGTATTAAGAATGACAATAGACAATCCCTTAAACAAAGAAAAAAATATGCATACGCATCTAAAACCTGTACAAAATGAATATGACTTTTCAGCAGCTGGCATTGAGTACATGTAAGTTGTAAAGAGGCAATATTTCTGTTGAACTGATGGATTACCAAAGGTGAATCAAAATCTCATGAGTCGACACAAGACAGATATGGCTAAAAAAGCGAAGAAAAAAAAATGAAAAACGTAATTTTCACCTTTAATTCTATACAAACTTTGGCCCAAGTTGATTATTACTCAAACTGCCTTAGCACCAAATAACCTTATGTTTCTGTGCCATAAAACACCAAACGAAATAAAATCTCTCAGGATATTCGGGCATTGTCTACTCCAGAAAAAGGTATAACAGTACACATGCGTACACTAGACAAGTAGTTCCAAACCTGGGCCGCGGACACCCTGGCGGAGATGGACCGCGGCGTTATTCCATGGGGTATGTATTTTTTCAGTTATTAGCAAGTGGGTCCGCGAAATATATTGAAGTTAAGAAAGGGGTTCTCATACTCGAAAAACTGGGAAAAACTGCACAAAAATCATTCATCTGATTTATAGTCCAAACGTAACAAAGTCTAAACGCAATGTGAAAATATGTTTAAGTCAAAGTGAACCCAGTAAAAATGTACCCATGAAAGCTGAAACGTACCCAGGTCAAAAGGTAAGTCAAGGCATCACCGTATCAAAATTTAACCCATATCTGTGATTTATGGCAATAAAAATTATAACATTTTTGCAGTTCACCCACCAAATTAAATAAAGAAAAGCACAAAGTAAACCATGATGATATTTTACCAGTTCTTCAGTAGTTAATGGAGCCACCTTAGCGACAATGGGACCTTAATTTTAAAAATGGGTGTATCAAAATTGGCGACAATGGGACATTAACATGGGGAATACAGGGACACTTTAGCGACAATGGGACCTGAACGTTAGGGGGTTTGCACTTTGGCGACAATGGGAATTTAACATTGGTGACGTCATAGGGTTTATAGGTCAAAACTATTGATAGGGTGAAATGCATTTATAGGGACAAAGGTTGATAGGGACAAACACAGACATACAGAAACAAACAAATACACATCCAAACAAAGAAGACGGAAAAACACAGAAAAGAGGACATAGATGTTCCAAAGAAAGACTCACAGATAGAATAGAGACTCCAATAAGAAAACTCTATTGTATGCGTACAAAACATTTATTCAAATATATATATATATATATGGGCTCTCTGTCCTGTTCTATGGTCAAAGTACTATCCATTTAATATATAAACATTTGGACATGAAACAAACCTTTTTACAAATTATTAGTTCTTGGTTCTAATAAACAACTTTTTAAAATTAAAGTTCATGCCTTCAAAAAAAAACACTTCATATACAACGTTTGTCACAACAAGAGGTAGAGAGGGTATATGAAGAGAGAATGAACTTGGTTAAATCATTTCTGAATCAGCAATCGAGATGAAACGATCGCACGATTTCAGTGAGAGAGACGAAGAACTTAAGAGGCAGCGACGTGACGTATGGCCTCACACACGAAAAAGAGTGTTTGCTCAAATCGAAGACATGACCAAACCGGGAGAGCCTACGTCAAACCAAAAGTCACCCTTATCACCCGAAAGGATTGCCACGTTCGACAGACGGAAAAGCGCTCCTCTAGAAAATTTAGAACCACGGCTTACACGTACGCGGTGAAGTTTAAAGACTTGAAGTCCGACGTACCGCTGGAGAAAGCAGAAGAGTTCATCACCGATGTATGGGATTCTTTGTTAACCACACTGAAACGACAATGTGAAGCCAAAGAAGACGATCGTTTGACACTCAATTTATCACGACAGTCTGATGTTCCCCGCTTGGATCGAGTTTGGCAGACCATCAGAATTGACACCTTCCAAATTCATCGACAAGATTCAACACGTGCAGCAGTCCAACGACAAGTTTCACATCACCGATGGAAAAGCGACACTGTACATGGCCCACGTGTCACTTCCCAAAGGGACCGGACGCAATAAGGTGTTATTGGTGGACGACCTTCACAGCACCAAAAAGAGCCTCATCCAAATTAACAACCCTCAAGACAAGATGTGTTTTAGCCCGTGCCATCGTCGTAGGATGAATATATGCCGACAAGAACGACACGGTAGAATGGAAAAGAACCTGGAAAACTATTCAACGATAGGACCGAGCCAAACAACGAAGAGAAGCAGAACTCCTGTTACAGCAAGCGGGGATATCCAAAGACACACCCTGTGGCATTCCTGAAATGCAAAAGTTACAAGACGTCTTTTCTACATGCTACACCTTGAACGTGCACCCTCAAGAAGTGAGTGGACCTCTGTTATTTCGAGGGAAAGATTTCAAAGACGGAAAATACCTTCACGTCTATCATCACGATGAACATTTCGACGCCATCACCAGTATCACTGGATTCCTGGGATACAGATATTATTGTGAGAAATGTGACTATGGCTATAGCAATCGAGAGCAACACAAGCATTGCGGATCGAAATGCTCAAGATGTTTGGCCTCTAAACCCTGTCTTGACGAAGGACAAGAACGAGTACATTGCCCTGCTTGTCAGAGCACTTTTGTCAGCCCTACCTGTTACAAACAACATCTGAAGACGAAAGGTTCACAGCGGCAAAGTGCTTGTCAACTCCTGAGATTGTGCCCTACTTGTGGACAAGGCATGCTTACCAACAGTGCCAAGGCTCACGTATGTCGAGGAAAGAAACGATGTCACATTTTTTCGCCAAATCGTGGACTTGGAACACGAATGCCTCATTCAAAAATACCATTCCAAACAAGAGGAGGAAGATGACCAGAAGAAAGGCAATTTCATCTTTTTCGATTTCGAATGCATGCAAGAGACTGGCATTCACGTTCCTAATTTCTGCGTGGCTCATCGAGCATGCGAGAAATTAATCCAAGAGCCTATTTTTAGTCATTGCCCTCACTGCAGCAAGATTCCTGGAGGACGTGCAAAAATCTTTCGTGGACCGAACACGCTAACCGATTTCGTCCAATGGATCTTAGACCCCACTGACGAAACTTGGAACCAAGAGGACATCGAACGTTACAGAGATTGCCATCGCTATGTTTCGGTGATGGCTCACAATTTCTCGGGATACGATGGAAAATTTCTTCTGAAATACTATACGGAACAAAGCACCGAACGTACTAAAGTGACTTTGAACGGAGCCAAAATCATTTCCATGCAAGTGGGACAAGTGCATTTTAAAGATTCGATGAGTTACTTGGCTATGCCTTTGAGCCGAATGTCTAAAACGTTTGGACTATTTGCCGCACTTTTTCAATACCGAAGACAATCAACACGCCGTTCTACCCCATTTGCCTGATGCTCACTACAACGACCCCAACAACATGCGCACCGAACAACGAGAAGCTTTCTACGCTTGGTACCACACTCACGCCTCGGACCCATTCGACTTTCAGGCAGAAATGTTAAAGTATTGTCGTTCCGACGTGGACATTTTATGGCGTTGCTGTGGAAAATTTCGAGAACTGTTCATGGAACACGGAGGGATCGATCCTTTGAAAGAAGCCTGCACCATTGCCAAAGCGTGTTCCTTAGTGTACCGCCAACGATTCATGCCCGAAAACACCCTAGTTGTCATCTGCCCTCAAACGACGAACTTTGTCAAACGTCAATACTCGGTCAAAGCCCTACGCTGGCTAAATTACTTGTGCGACAAGGAAGACAAATGGATCCAACATGCCCGAAACGGAGGAGGCGAAAAGACCATCGGAACGTATTCTGTGAATGACTGGGACTTAAGAAACCCCAAGATCGTGTACGAGTTTAACGGTTGCTTATTTCACGGATGTCCCATCTGCTACCCTCAACGTGAGACTAAAAATCAGCTTTTACAACGTTCCATGGACGACTTTACAAGGCCACTTGTCAACGTCGCTTGAAGTTAGAACAGCTAGGATAAAAAGTGGTGGAAATGTGGTAATACGAGTACGATCACCGTTTGAAAACCGATCCCGAGTTTAAACGTATCGTGGAAAGTTACAAGCTGGTGGACCCTCTGAACCCGCGGGATAGTTTGTACAGAGGACGGACTAATGCCACCTGTTTGCTGTACCAAGCCGACGAGGAGAAAGGAGAAAAAATCAAATACTTGGACGTGTGTTCGCTGTATCCTTACGTGTGCAAATATCGTCATTTTGTCGCAGGGCACCCACAGTTGTTGACGCAACACATCGACCTGGACAACATTCGACAATTCGAAGGATTGATTAAATGTAAAGTCTTGCCTCCCACGGACTAGTACCATCCCGTTTTATCTCACCATTGCCAAAGAAAACTGATGTTTCCTTTGTGCCGTACTTGTCCCGAAAAGTGCAACCAAGGCCAACCTTGTCAGCACACCGAGGTAGAACGCGCTTTGACAGGAACGTGGGTCAGCGTGGAATTGATTAAAGCTCTGGTCCTGGGATACCAACTGTTAGAAGTGTACGAAATTTACCACTTTCCCCAAGACAGAACAGTGCCACAAGGGTGACGAGACACAGAAGGCGTTTTCGCAGACTACGTGAATGCCTTTATGAAACTGAAACAAGAAGCCAGCGGCTATCCTTCCTGGTGCCAGACTCCCGAAGACCAAAAGAAATTCAAAGAGAAATACTTTGAGCAGGAAGGCATCGCTTTAGACCACGTGGAGAAAAACAAGGGAAGGCGATGTTGAATTGCTTGTGGGGCAAAATGGCGCAACGACCGTGTTTTCCCAAGACGGAGTGTTTGACAGAACCTTCCCACTACTTCCAGATGATTCACGACAAAACAAAATACTTAAAACATGTGGACGTCCTTCGTGATGACTTGATCCTGGTCAATTACGAAAAAGAACTAGACTCTGTAGAAACCGACGAATTTGGAAATGTCATCATTGCGGCTTACGTGACAGCCCATGCTCACTTAATATTCTACAAACTCTTTAGAACTGTTAGGAGATCGTGTGCTGTATTTCGACACGGACAGTTGCATCTACATTGATCGCCTGGGTCACCGGTACCCTGAAATCGAAGGAGACCGTTTAGGAGCTTGGACGGATGAGCACCCCGGCGACAAGAGTCTAAATTTTGCTAATGGCGGTCCTAAAAATTACGGTTACGAATACTGGGACTAACAAGGACAAGTGCACACCTGGTGTGAAGTGAAAGGATTGACTCTCAATTATCGCACCAGTCAAGTGGTGAACTTTGGGGTATTGAAAGAAGCCTTGCAGTCTGGAGAAGATTGAAACTTTAGAGTGACCACCTACTAACCTCACAAGATTGTTCGTTTAGCCACATACCAAATCGTCAGTCGGCCTTTGGAAAAAGTGTATCAAACCGTGTACCAGAAGCGAGTGCGGCTTCCCAACCACTTCACTTTACCGTACGGACACACTGGTATAAAAATTGATTCCAAGACGATAGCCACCAAGAAGAAGGATGACTTCGACAAAGCAAGAATCGAATGAGAGACTCAAGTTCAGTGAGAAACTCGAGTGCGGTGCTGTGCCTCACGATCACATCACCAATGCAGTACCACATCTTAGTTGTTTATTTACTAACGCCATGGAAAACTATGTGCAACCAGTGCAACTTCCAGACTAGAAGATTTTACCTTATGGACACGCTGATATCACCCATTATAAAAAGGGGACGACTTCCAAGAACGACACTTCATTGCGAGGACAAGCGGCGAGAAAGATGAATCACTCTACGCAGATGAAAAAAGAGAAGGAACAAACATCATTGGCCTCTTTCAGCACCACCATACCATCACAGCACAGTGCGTCCAAGAAGGAAAAGGATTCAGTAGACCTAAATGAATATTTTAGCATCCAAATGACTCACACAGCGATTTCGAGAAAATTTAGGACGACAACTTACACCTACACGTTGAAATTTAAAGACTTCGCGTCTGACATTCCAGCCGAGGAAGCAACAAGTTTCATTACAGACTTTTTTGACTCACTGTTAGAGGAACTCAAACGTCAGTGCCAAGTCAAAGATCGAGGTTGTTTGAGCCTATCTATGTATCACGACAGTTTGAACTCTCCTGTATGTCTCGGGTTTAGTACACCTGCAGAATTAACTTCTTCCAAACGTTTGAGAGCTATTGAAGACGTGCAGATGATGAGAGAAAAATTTGACATCACCGATGGAAAAGTGACCATTCATATGGCATAAGCTGTACCTCCATGGGAAGAAGATAATGACTGCACTTGATCTGCTTAACGATAAGTGTACCTAGCACGATGGACATAACAGCAGATTTATGAAGGAAAGGGAATACGTGATGGGAAACGTCTACTCTGGGCACAAGTGGTAGCTAGCTAGATTTTAAATAACGTGTGTGACGGATTAAGAGAGAAACATGAACTTTGTCCTATTTGATTGTTTGTTTCTTGTGTCGTTTTAGCTTTTTTCTTAAAAATGAACATTTAATGTAGCGTGAAAGAAAACGACATTCTTTTATTAAATGTATATACGTTGTATATGAAGTATTTTTTGAAGACATGAACTTTAATTTTAAAAAGTAGTTTACTAGAACCAAGAACTAATAATTTGCAAATAGGTTTGTTTCATGTCCAAATGTTTATATATTAAATGGATAGTACTTTGACCATAGAACAGGACAGAGAGCCTATGTATATATTTGAATAAATGTTTTGTACGCATACAGTAGAGTTTTCTTATTGGAGTCTCCATTCTATCTGTGAGTCTTTCTTTGGAACATCTCTGTCGTCTTTTCTGTGTTTTTCCGTCTTCTTTGTTTGGATGTGTATTTGTTTGTTTCTGCATGTCTGTGTTTGTCCCTATCAACCTTTGTCCCTATAAATGCGTTTCACCCTATCAATAGTTTTGACCTATAAGCCCTATGACGTCACCAATGTTAAAGTCCCACTATCGACAATTTTGATATACCCATTTTTAACATTAAGGTCCCATTGTCGCTAAAGTGGTCCCATTACCTACTTTCGGCTTTGACCAGGTGATCTATGAAGCTGATAACTTGAATCATCAGTGATAATTTTCTTAAGGGTATATTTCTATTAAATTCTTGTAATTTTAAGGAGCAATATAAAACATTTCGATGCAATAAAATAAACTTATTTCAAATAAAATTAAATGAACTGAAAAAATGTAATAACCACCTCAATCCAAATTAACTTTCCGGAACTTTATGACGCTGTCAATATCATACGTTCTTTTACGTTATTTTCGGTGACCTTTGCTGGAATGCAAATTATGATTAATAATACCTGAATGGCTGACAATTGTCTTGCAATAGGAGCTCTTGCAGCTGTTGGCATGGCAACCCTACAACATAAAGTATTTACATTAGTCAGATACAGCGTTTACCGACAAGTCAACTGGAAACACGTGCTGCAAATATCAAACCTAAAACCAATTAAATTTGTATCGCACTTGTTTTCGGTGTTTTCTGCATTTCTGTAATCTTGAGCGGTTAACTGTCACAGTTACCAAATCCTGTATACATGATGTTGTCAGTATCTTAACTTCTACACCTACATTGCTTTGATCTTTGAGGTAGCCTGCAGATATATAAATTCCAATTCATCTCAATACACGAGCATTTACAGATTGTAGAAAACCTGATAATATTTAAAAAATGATATACGATAGCATGTTTGCTATTAACTTAGCTCAATTCTGCTACTACTACTGCTACTATTGTTTAATGTATGTGCATATTCAAATAATTTAATATTGTGATTACCGCACGGGTTTTAAAATCGTTGAGTAATGATAATTTAGTGACATGATAATACAAAGTATTTATTTTCTTACCTGGTATCTAAATAACTTTTATTTATAATAAATATTTAATGCACACGGTAATTTTCCAATGATGTTTAAAATTCTGATATTTAATTTCTGGATATATCAAAATACATATATATGTAAAGATGAGGTACTGCAAAATGACACAGTACTTTTGTGAGCCCTGCAGAAGACATTCGGCAAAGGTAAAACCTTTTGTAACTTATTACCAATATTTTTGTCTATGAGATTGTATTTGTAATATGTTTGAATGCTTCAAGACGCTAATTACTGAGGATTTTACTAATTATAAGTTATATCTATCCACCAAGTGTCGAAATATTATCATTTACAACTTTATGTAAGAATCTAAATAACACCTATTTTGCTGTATAAGCACCGTTTTGCTTGATTTGAATTTGCCTTTATCATAACCCATATTCACGAATAATGGTTTTCTAAGTTATCTCATTTCCGTATATCTATCTATCTATCCAATTTGGCGTGTTTGTGTTTCATCCCTTACTGACAGATTTGATTTGTGAATTGCACCTCTTAGAGTATGGTGTTGAGTTAATCCAAATTAAATTTTGAAAGGGCTCTGAAAATCAAAGGAAATGTCAAAGACAAAAATGTCTCATTATTCAAGGTATCCTTTTGACAGTGATCCAACAAAAGCAGTCTACAACCAGTCATGCCTATCTACAACTTATGGAGAACTAGTATCCAATGATTTACGGAACTTCTAACGCAAAAACTAAAACAGTAAATCTTCGAACATCAACGTGTATGGACTTGCTTTAATTTGGGTACCTTTAGACACTTAGTTACATTTTTTGTTTATAACATTTTTGCTTGTGCATGTATTGACTTGGGTACATTTTGAAATGCTTCGATTCATCCGCAATAAGCAAGCAAAATTAAAACATTCCACTACATAATGTTGTGAGTGGACAATGCCCTTGTGAATATTTCAGTGAAAGATTAAACTGACATGTCATTCTTTAAAAGTTGTATTATACCATACTGTTGACACACGTTGAAGTGGCAAGGATATTGACCTTGTAACTAATGGGGGGGAGCAATCTTGCCTATGGCAATCCAGTAATTGTTACAGATACTGTTGGCAAGATATTAAGACCTAGATATAAATGACACCAAATACATATTTGTATATACATAGTGATTATATCTGCTCATATACGATTACAACTATTGTACATGACATCAATATTGTACATTTTAATACTTTCCAACTCTGCATGAGACGCAACAGTCCATCAAGAATAAATAAAAATGCATTATAACTTCGTTATTTTCAACACTTTTGATGATCTGCAATTAAGCAGCTGAAAATGTCCTACGCCCACAAAGAATCGGTAACAGAACTCTGTGATGTTTCAATACAACTGATACGACTTACTGAAAACATTTTACCTTGAATCTCGTATAAATTAAATGACTAGATTTTTAATGGGACACTTTGACAAAACGAATGCTGACGTCCGTCATTAAGAAAGGAGAAACATTTAATTTTCTTGCACATTAATGATTAGTGTATGAAGTCTGACTCCTTTAAGTAGAAATGAATCAATTTGCAAAATTTATGCATAATCATCCTCAAATAACAAATCCATGCTAATAATTTGCTGTTTATATGATCTGGTTCCCTTTAACAATAAACACACAGTTCTATAAATATCTTCACAGACAGACATCCAAATTAAGTATCATATTTGCCAATTTCCTTTAAAAGCAACACAAATTTAAATATTTGATTGTTATATAGGTGTTATTTAGTAATAATGCATTATTATTTCATAAAAATGCCATAAAATCTCAAAATAACACATAATAGTGTAACAATGCAATACGATCACAAAATAACAATGTTATCTTATAATAATGCAATGTTATAATGATGTCATGATATCTCACTAATGCAATATTATCTCATAATAATGCAATATTATTGCAATGCAGTGTTATCTCATAACAATGCAACATTATCTCCTAGTAATGGAATGATATCTCAAAATAACAAACTATCGTTGAATAAGCCTTTGATATCTCATAATAATGCATTGTTATCTCATAATAAATAATCCAATACTGTCTTATAATGATATGCTATCTGCTGAGTACATTCTTTGTTTAAAAAAAAAAAAAATGCTTTTTCTCAGATTTAGAGAATCTAACTTTTTACATGTAGTCAAAGTTTAAACAATAAATATACAACAGTTACACCTAAATGTCTGAAACATGATTGCCAACTTCATTGTGCTCACTCTGTAAATGATGGGTCATCTCTGAAATGTTACACAGCTTCACATGCTACAGGCAATTTCTAAAAAAATATTGATTAAAATAAAGACATCTACAAAATTGACAAGACACACACTTATATCTTCTTAGCACAATATTGTATGTGTCCCTGAGTGATTAATACCAATTGTAATAAATATAAATAGAATTTAAATTAATAATAAGTAATATGAATAATGCATCCAGAAGGTTCACACATAATCCTGCACAGGATTTTATTTCTGTCCTATTTCCAGGTGAGAACCAATAACGTATATGCAGAGCACAATGCCACTGGGGTTGATTTCTAAACATTGTTATTCAAAAGGTAGATACCCACAGACCAATATGGAATAAGATTTTTTATGCAGGAAAAATTGGTATATGCTACCCATTTACTCACTAACAAAATGCAAAATATATGTCGAATTTGTGTTGACCATGTGAGATGGTCTTTATGGAGATCTGAAATTATACTTTGCGTCAGCAGATGTCCTTATAATCACACACCTGATACCTTGAGTGGAATGAAAATCAGGATTTTGAGAAGAAACAAACAGGATCAATGCTTCTGACAA
This sequence comes from Megalonaias nervosa, assembly GCA_016617855.1. Lineage (NCBI taxonomy): Eukaryota > Metazoa > Mollusca > Bivalvia > Unionida > Unionidae > Megalonaias > Megalonaias nervosa. The sequence continues at coordinate 3,441 of JAECUM010072827.1, read as the reverse complement.
CATATTTATAAAAACTTTAGAAAGGAATTGACATCCCTGCTGTATATGCCATTTACTTAACGTGAAATATGTCTTCAACAGTCATACAGTGAAAATCATTTTTCCATTTTCATCTTTTATGATGATATTTAGTATTAATTCAATTAACACACTGAATATCAACATAAAAGATGAAAAATGGAAAAATGGTTTTCACGGTATCACTGCAGTGTATACCTCGTGGAATTTCTACATAACTTCTCGATCACTCCGAGTAAATCGGGATAAGTGGCAGGTCTGTAATAATTTTATGATTATCAACATAAAGAATCAGAAATGTGAGAAATATATTATAATCCTTTACAATAACAATGGCCACGTCTCTTTTATAATCATTATGACTATGTCATATGACCTATTGCACAATTACACAAAACAGACATACAAGATATATAACTTTCATTTTATATACACAGATAGTGAGTCTGACAATTTACAATTACCAGAGCATTTGTCAGCTTGTGTGATGTTATAAATTCTAAATTAGATATAATTACAAATAGGGCGACTGTAAGTTTCACTGAATGAAACTGCATCCAAGGCACTCATTGCCTTTGGCACCCACATTCTTACAGAAATATACTGCAAACTAAGTGAAATGTACACACACCACTCACAAGCAACCGTCAGTGTGACAGGTGAAAGACAGGCAGCATGTGATATGTATATTGGCATATTAAAATTAAAATACTTTGTTGCAATAAATTTTGAAAAGTTCTGTTTGAAGTGTATTTACAAGAGAGTACCCCTGATTAAGTTTTTGGCTGTAGTCCTTGATTACACTCCTTACCCATGTGCGATGAAATCTGGAACTTTCCTAACTCAGTTGCACTTTTACTTGCTGAGGTCACTGAAGCCTGTACCTCTTTTTCTGGCGATATCTCATGTACTCGGATTTGAAACATCACTGGAAATTTCGGTCTCATCAGAACTGGCCTTGCTACTGCTGGAATTACTGTTAGTAGCCTCTGGTGTGTGATTTGCCTTTTCCTTTTCTTGACTTAGCTTGATGTGATGAGGTTTGCAGGGTTTGAAGAAACGTATATCAACCATCACTTCACCATACAATCCCTCGAAGATTATGCCGCAGCAAACTTTAGTTCTGTAAAAAGAAATTGTATTGGTTTGAATTATGATCAAATATTAATTTTTATAAAAGATGTGTTCTTACCTGTATTTTTCTGATGGTATGTTGACCATTATATGGGCAGTAGTGTGCGATTGCAATATGACAGACTTTGGCAGGAAATATAGAAGATAAGACATTATTTTAAAATGTCATGCACACTTTCATAATTTTAACTGAATAAGACTTAGTTACATGCTTTATGTTTTGTTCAGGAAGCCCTCCATAAAGTGGACAGCTTCATGACACAACTCATTGTTCAGGAAGCCCTCCATAAATTTGACAGCTTCATGACAACTCATTGTTCAGGAAGCCCTCTATAAAGTGGACAGCCTCATGACACAGCTCGTTGTTGCATCATGTCTTTTATTGCATCAATTCTATATGTTATTAAGGCTCTTCCATGTATACCTGTTGAATGGTGGATGTGATTTATGAAATACGTTTTAATGGTCTCTTCTAAACTTTTAACATCATTAACTTTATTGTATTCTGTTAAGTACCAATTATAATGTTTAATTTTAGTTCAACATTACCATAATGTAAAATCATAAAATCTCTATCTGTACATAAATTAAAATTTACATGTTTATTTTTATCCATACCAAAGAATTGTTGTTATTCCATAGTATGCATATTGTTGATCAACACCTTCTGTTGAGATTTCCTTAAACATAATTGTCAGTCTTATAAATAAAATGAACCTTGTGAATAATTTATTTATGGAAAGGGAAATAACTTGGATAAATTGAAAAACCATACAAAATCAAAGTATTCATAATTCAAATTCTTTGGAGGATATTATGTTACCAAATTACATTGATGCCAAATCGATCAATCAGATTTCACATTACAACAGAAAATCCAGGATTTCAGACTGGTATATAGTTCAATTTAGTGGCATCGACTAATGCACACTCAAAAGGGTGACCAAGACTAAAACACTTTGTGGCAAATTATATCCTGTTTCACGAGAAATTTGGAGAATAACCGAAACTTCCTATTCACACATCTGAAAATTATTCCCCACTATATATAAGTTTCAAAACATTTAACTCAGACTCTACAACCACTTGTGCCATCTGTGATTTTCTTCCTTTAGTTTCTAGCATTAAATCATGTTTCACCATCTGCACATTTAGCAATGCAAACTAGTCATTATTTTGTAAGAGGCCACCATGATGTTGTACCTGTGAGTAGTGACTGGGTGTATAATGTGTTATATCATACCATATTTTTTTTTAATAATGCCTTGTAATAAAATTCAGGTAACAAACAAGCAGGGTTACTGAATTGATCATTGAATAATGAAATCAAACGTACTTTAAACACAACAATAGACTTTTAATCTTTCGCAAGGCAATATGGAAAAATGTTGGTAAGAAAAATGCAAACAAGAGTCAATTTACTTACTTTTTCCAGTAGGGGGGTCGAAAGCATGAGTTGAATTGTGGGTCAAGAGCTTTCTTCTTTCTGGTACAAATCTTTTTGTATTTAACTTTGCCATTTTCCATATCATCTGAGTCATCACTGTCAGACAGATTTCTTGAGCTGAGACTACGTTTGTCTGACTTTGCAGAACCTGGAACCAAAACAAATCCCTATATTTCTTGAGACAAGATCATGTTTGTATCTGCTGTCAGAATTTGAAACAAGAAACCATATTTCTTGATATCACATTTAAATAGGCTGCCATAACCTGGACCAAAGAACTATTTATTGATATTAAAAGGGATACATACAATAACAGTTTCAAAAAATGCACACATGTATCTAAAAGATCATTATTATGACAGCGATTTGTTCTAAATATCTCAGTTGTTTTTCATTTTAAAAATACAGGTCACAGTTAAAACAAGAAATTTTTTGCTGGCATAACAGATATCCATTCACTTACCTTCTGTATCTTAAAATCTCAGCTTTAAGTCCCTTGGGTAGGCCTATTTGGGTAAAGACTTTGTTTTTGTCTTTTCATGCCTAGCAAGTATATACATGGTTAATGGCTATAGGTGGGGATCTCTACAGTTTTTAATCTATGACCCAGGACCTAAGTCCCTTGAGGTAAGGAGGGAACACTGGATAAATTTCAGCTGCAAATTGAATTCGGCTGATTTTGATGCCCAGTAAGTTTAAACAAGATTATAGACTAGGGTCGGGACCTGAACAGTACTCCTAGTTACAACCCTAGGGATTAGGGCCGGCCTTAGACCGATTGGACATAGTTGGCCCGCGCGTTAGCAATTTTTAACTATATATATATATATATATATATATAT